>JAQIWG010001990.1:0-22033 GCA_034695025.1 Chamaedrilus cognettii | reverse complement strand
TCTGGCACCGCACCATCCACATCAGCACCGATGATCACCGCCACCACTCACGCCGCCACCACCGGATCTGGCACCGCACCATCCACTGCCGCACCATCTACTGTCGTGCCAACAACACACGCTGCCGTCACCACAACTGGGCCAGCAACGAGTAGGCTATGACTATCGACTATTGTGTTATTATATTTAGTGGGCAGATTCATACATGCATATTGTCATGTATTACGTATCCCATTGCCAATCAAACATATGGGCCTACATCAAACGATCGTCATGCTATAAATGCTATGGATTATTAGGTGGCCTTTTTTTGCAGCAACCACTTTGCTGCTCTATTGCATTTCAACTTTTTGTTTAACTTAATGGCAGATATTTCTCTTTTCTGTATTTGAATATGGACCTATTTTTGCTTATTTGTTCATTTAGAAAAACCATGCACGCTGCGAATGAACAACGGCGGAGTTATTCCTCAGGAAGATCTTCAAGTCAAGGGCAAGGACACCACACTTCTTCACGTCTCCATCCCATCATCTGACATGCACGCGCCAGAATGGGATAGTGTTGAAGTTGCTATTAAGAATGTTATAGAGGTCAAGGCAACGCCAATGAGCAAGGAAGGCAAGCCTACCGGAGCGCCACATATCGTTCACGTTACGCATACAACAACAACGACATCAGTAGAGATTACCTTCACGCCGCCAGTCAAGGCAGAAAGCATCAAGATTGAACTGACCAAGCAGACACAAACTGCTTCAGTGATGAGTGCCGTCACATCGGCTGTTGCTTGCGTTGAGAAGAACGGTGGGTTTGCTAGCAATCGTTGATTAAGTTAAGCCACATGTTGTAAGATTATTATATATTTACCATGGTTCTAGTTGAATTGGATGCATGGACTACTCTTTTTAGTTTCCTGGTCGTTTAGGGTAACGATTGAGTAATTCTGAAGCCAAAGGAACACTCGCAGTACGAAGTGCGAAGCCTATGTTCACTATTGGTTAATTCGAATGTTACTGAATAAATGATGGCTTGAAATTAGTTATCAGCGAAATTAACATAACGGATCGATATTAGGCTCTGTAGATATCGGAAAAATGTAGCTTGTTTTTTAAGGTCTACTGAAGTTTGGTTTTGGTTATTCATTTCCAACATATACTACAAGCAGGTTTAATTTTTTCCATTTGTAGCAACTGCATTATATGGCATTGTTTCGAATACGATAACTAGCATAATGCCATGATGCGTGCAGCTCACCATCCAGAGGAGACAACCGCCTCAGTCGTCACAACAACACACGCGGGTTCGACTCACCCAACATCAACCACCCACTCTGGCACTGCACCATCCACTGCTGCACCATCGACCGTCCTTCCAACCACAACTGTTCCAGCAACCAGTAAGAGTGCAGTCATCGCTTTATAAACGAATTTCAATACTGAACATAAGAGTTATTGTTATTCTTTTAAGTTTTGCTGCATCCGACGAGTTGAAGATTACCTTCTAACTTGCTGCGAAGCTAAAAATTCATTTAATTGTCCTTCCTTAGGCCCACAAAATACAAATCTGTGTTCTGCATTTCATCTGCTAGGCCTATGATAGTCCTGTGTTAAAGTAAGACTATTACTGCTGCCAATTTTGTGACCGCATTTTAACCTTCATTGTGAGTACTGCTGATGAGCAGTATAGCATTTATTGTTTTCTTACATGCTTTAATTGTGGTGGTCAAATAAGGTTTTAAATAAACTCTTGCTAAATTGATGTTGTAGAGAAGCCATGCACGCAGAACATGAAGCAAGGTGGAGTTATCCCGATACACGAAATCCATGTCACCGGCAAGGACACTACAATTCTTCACGTCACCATCCCCTCGTCTGACAAGCACGAGCCAGAATGGGCCGGCGTTACTCTCTCTGTAACGAACATCAAGGCAGTCAAGGTTACACCAGTTGACAAAGAAGACAGACCAACCGGAGCATCGCAGACCCAACAAGTTACACATGCAACAAAGACAACTGTTGAGATTACCTTAGCTCAAACTGCAAAGGGTGTGAGCCTCAAGATAGAGCTGACGAAGCACACAACGACTGCTGCAGTGCACGCTGACGTCACAGGAGTCAAGGCTTGCCTCGAGAAGAACGGTGTGTTTATTGGCCTAAAGAAATACATGTACTCGAGGGATATTGTATATTTGATCAAGCTCTTTGCCTGTGGCGTTTAAATGGTGGGCCATGGCAAATGTTAGGCGAATATGAATATTCTTTCCAATTATAACCTATTTATGGATTCAAACGACCACTGTTAAAATTCTAGCAGAACTTTTGTCATTTTAGCTTCCTCAAGCCGGTTAAATTAAATTGTAGTGGATTTGCAATAGTACTCGACTCAAATCAATCTGCCCAAATATATCAGTCCGCCTTGAGAATTTTTTAACTTTTGCATTGCAACATGGATTCCTTTTACAGTGATTTTGCTTTTTTAGTTTGCAACTGGATTACATGAAGAGGCTATGTATTTTATCGCCTACAGCAATCGCATAGCATCATATTTGAATTCATTTTGTGATTGCTTCATTACATTCAATGTGTTCAGCGCATCATCCAGAAGAGACTACCGCCTCAGTCGTCACAACAACACACGCGGGTTCGACTCACCCAACATCAACCACCCACTCTGGCACTGCACCATCCACTGCTGCACCATCGACCGTCCTTCCAACCACAACTGTCCCAGCAACCAGTATGAGCGCAGTCATCGGATTTAAATTTTGTTATTGTTTTCTGTATTTAGTTTAATTTTATGAAATTATAATTCCGTTTACTTCGAGTGAATTTGGTAACTCGATGTTAGATAAATATTGAATTAATTCATTGATGCTATCACAATGGCTTCGAAACCCAATTATGTAGTGTCTACCCTGTATATTTCCACCACATTATTTAGTTTTTAATTATGCACTTTCGGTTCATGTTAGTAATGTCGATTATTAAAATATTGTCTTGAAATTGAAACGCTTTTTTTTATCCTCACATCGTTTATTGACCGAAAAAAATTAATTGTGTTTTTAGTTTAGTGTCAAAGCCATTACACACTTGCTTAAGTGACTTAAAGAAAGTATCGCCACGTTGTTTTTTCAGAGAAGGAATGCTTGCATAACATGGCGCATGGTGGAGTTATCCAGAGACACGAACTCGACGTCTCCGGCAAGGACACCACAGAGCTTCACGTCACCATCCTTTCGTCTGACAAACACGAGCCAGAATGGGTCAGCGTTAAGGTGACCGTGCAGAACGTCAATCAAGTCAAAGCGACACCAATGGGCAAGAATGGAAAACCAAGCGGTGAACCACAGACGGTACACGTTGCCGGTTCAAAATCAATTACCGTTGTGGTCACGTTCACACATCCAGTCAAGGCTGCAAGCATCAAGATAGAGTTGATCAAGGTGTCCCCAACGGCCGCGGTACATTCCGACGTCACGTCGGCAAAGGCCTGTCTTGAAAAGAACGGTAAGCTTTGCAAAGGAAGAAGACCAGTTTAGTAAAACGATGCAGCTTGTTGTCCATTAATTTTTATTAATTTTTATTAATTATTGATGTGATACGATTTGCAAGTCTTTTTACTAATTCATTGTTTATCGATTTACTGCCTTATCGATTTCGGGAATTCTGTTTGCTTAAATGGGTTTTGTGTGCAACAAGAAAATTATTTTCCAATGCTTATGCTGATTTCTAAGCTTTTCGTAAACGAGATTAAATTTGAGTGTTCAGTTTCAAAGCTTGGGTATCGAAAATGAGATCCCAAGGCAAGATTCAATTTTGATAAGCAACTGGATATGGGTTTTGAAAAGCTTTATGCATTTGGATTTTTAATTCCAATATAGACACATGTGGGTTGTAAAGCTACACATCTATATCTCAATATCTTTTGATATTCCCTGATATGCTTTAGCTGATAAGATTTTGAAATCGCTTCAAAGGAGCCAAGTTACAAAAGAATTTTTATTGTTTAAATTGGTCTTTTTGCCTTTAGACACATCGTAATTTGAAGCAAGCACTTTGTTACTGAATCGGTTTGCTAATCATATCCATGATATATCTGTATAATGCAATATGAGTTTTATACAGTGTGGTTTTATTACCCTCGCTGCAAGATTTACAATGTAAATCATAACACTGTGTTCAGTTCACAAGTCAGAAGACACTACCGTCGCAGTCTCCACGACAACTCACTCGGTCGAAGGTACTTCCCACCCAGGAGCGTCCACTACACACTCTGTGCCATCCACATCAGCACCAATGATCACCACCACTCACTCCGGATCTCTTCCATCCACAACAGTTCCAGCGATCAGTGAGTGCTCTCTCGCTGAGAATTTTGGCTTTATTTTAGTTTTAAATTCTGTTGATATAATGCCTCGTTGCTTGTTTTTTCAATGTTGATCCAAAAGATTCAAAGCCAATGGTGGTTTTCTTCTGTCAGCTAGCATTACTTCATTGTTTTGTTGCGATGTGCCAGTGTTTCTGCATATGGTGCAGTTTGAACATACAATTCAGTGTTTATGTATCTTTCTTTTCATCCAGAGAAGCCATGCCTGCAGCATATGACGAATGGAGGAGTTATCCCAAGACACGAACTCGACGTCACCGGCAAGGGCACCACAGAGCTTCACGTCACCATCAAATCGTCAGAGCAACACGAACCAGAATGGGCGAGCCTTAGCCTCATTGTAGAGAACGTCAGGGAAGTGAAGGTCACACCAGTTGGCAAAGATGGCAAGGCAACCAGCGAACCACACGTGACACATGTTGCACACACAACAACAACAACCGTCGAGATCACCTTCACTCACGTCGTGAAGGGTGTGAGCCTCAAAGTGGTGTTGATCAAGCACACAACGACTGCTGCAGTGCACGCTGACGTCATCTCGGCAAAGGCTTGCCTTCCAAAGAACGGTATGTCTCCAGCAGAAAGCTCATACTCGCTCACTAAGTAGGCCTATGCCTTTTGTGTGCAAATGTTCGTTTTTATTTAATTTTTGTGCCGTAATCACCACTGATTTTTAGGGAAAATGGTTCTCAAACATGTGCAAATGTGTTTCAATTTTGATCACTTTTGATTGACTTGATGCTTTAAAATGTGAATAATGTGCGAATTTGAAGCCGGCTATTTTTTACACTGAATATGCTATATTGACTGCTGCAGTAGATCTTGGAGGAGGCCTATAATGGAACGTGATGTCTTCACCTTTCATTGCATGTGATGACGTCACGCTCTCACAGACATTACGTATTTATCATTACACTGTGTGTTTAGCTCACAAGCCCGAAGAGACTACCGCCTCAGCTATCACGACAACTCACTCGGGTGAAGCAACTTCACATCCAGGATCGTCCACTACGCACTCTGTTTCAACCACAGCTGTTCCAGTGACCAGTACGTGTTTGATCATCAAAGCTTGAGCTTCGTTTTGGGTTCATTTCAATGTATTTCCTTGTCCTTGATTTTGTACCTTTTAGTGAGACTGAAATACTTCTAAAGCATATCCTTCATATTTTTAGCGATTAAAGTGTTTTCTACATTCAGTAAAGATCTCCAGTGATTTCTTGCCATTTATAGCTCTACACTCCCTGTGATGGAGTTTACCCGGATTTGGTAGGCCTACTCAACTGTTTGATAGCCAATCATATTTTTTCAAATATTGGTAGGTTGGACTACACAGTGTTTTAGCGTTTATAGTAACAAATCTGCAACAGTCGTTTCAAGCAGAATTATTAATCTAAATGCTTACATTGCAGTTATTTTCTTTGTGCAGCGAAACCATGCCTGCAGCATATGGCGAATGGAGGAGTTATCCCAAGACACGAACTCGACGTCACCGGCAAGGGCACCACAGAACTTCACGTCACCATCAAATCGTCAGAGCAACACGAACCAGAATGGGCGAGCCTTAGCCTCATTGTAGAGAACGTCAGGGAAGTGAAGGTCACACCAGTTGGCAAAGATGGCAAGGCAACCAGCGAACCACACGTGACACATGTTGCACACACAACAACAACAACCGTCGAGATCACCTTCACTCACGTCGTGAAGGGTGTGAGCCTCAAAGTGGTGTTGATCAAGCACACAACGACTGCTGCAGTGCACGCTGACGTCATCTCGGCAAAGGCTTGCCTTCCAAAGAGCGGTATGTCTGTTGCAAAATGTTTAGTTTGTTAAATTTACGACAGCATGTCAGCCTTATTAGCGTTTAGGATTCATTTATAAACCTGATGCAAGAGAGAACTACAAAAAAAGTTTGGCTACTTTAGCAAAAATTCGATTATTGAGCTATAAATTTTATTGAATGATGTGATAGTTCTTTTTTTTTCTAAAGGATCATCTTGTTTAGAAATGACTAGTCAGGCTAGCTTAAGCTTATGTTATTTTGAGGCAATAATTAAACAGACTAAACATTTCATTTTTTGTTCATGTTTATAGGAGGTCCCGTTGACTTCTTTTTACATCGAAACAGACTATAAATCCGTTTTTATTGTCGTGACTATTCTGGATGTTTTTTCTAAAAGGTGTTAATTTTCGTAAATCATACGCTGCGTGATCATTCCGTACAGTTTTATTGTCAGATCTGACAAGAAAGTGTGGTTTTTCTATGTTCGTATGCATTATCAAGTGAATGTCATTTCCATCATCTGCAACGTATCGTGTTTTACTTTACCATGCTTTCTCTGCTTAAGCCTGTACATGCAAAAACCGCTTTGAAGAATTTGGACTCAAGAAGAAGGTTTTCGTGCTAGAAGCGCTTCTATTTTCAATCGCTTGCCATAACTCTATTACGTCCATGGTGTTCAGCGCACCACGTCGATGAGACTACCGTCGCAGTAATCACCACGACTCATTCGGGATCGACTTCACAGCCAGGCGCCTCCACTACTCACTCTGGCACCGCACCATCCACATCAGCACCGATGATCACCGCCACCACTCACGCCGCCACCACCGGATCTGGCACCGCACCATCCACTGCCGCACCATCTACTGTCGTGCCAACAACACACGCTGCCGTCACCACAACTGGGCCAGCAACGAGTATGAAAAATCTCTTAACAAATCTGATTCCTTTTAAACTTCTGCTTTGCATCCGGATATCCTTTATGTAGAGAATGTACAGTACTTTTCAATGTTAGTCCAAACTTTGTTGCCGGACCAAATATTCTTTATGACAATTTAAGTCAGGTTGCGGATTTTTTGTATTGCATACCTTTTTTGTTTTAGCCTAAGTGAACGTCGATTTTGAGTATAAACACAGTGAGACTTTTCGTTAAATGAATAGTTCAGATGATTTCAAAACATCATGCCCTATATAGGCTAGTAAGAACTTTTATTGTTTCCCTTTTTCAGAGAAGCCTTGCCTGGAGAAGATGAAGCATGATGGAGTTGTTCCAACGGACGAAGTCCAAGTCACCGGCCAACACACGACGACTCTCCATGTCACCATCGTGTCACATGACCAGCACGAACCAGAATGGGCGAGCGTTACCTTTAGTGTCGAGAACGTGAAGGAAGTGACGGTGACACCAGTTGACAAGGATGGCATGCAGACCGGAGAACCACACGTGACACATGTTGCTTATACAACATCGAAGACAACCGTGGAGATCACCTTCACACACGTCGTGAAGGCCCATAGCCTCAAAGTAGTGCTGACCAAGCGTAATGCTGCAACTTCAGTGCATGCTGACGTCACACAAGTGAAGGCCTGCCTTCCAAGACACGGTACAATCCAGTTGTTCAATTGTATTCTTGTATTCCAGTTAGAATCTAGTTTACTATTGCTATGAAGTGCAATTAATAATGAAAATAATAATAATATGAATAAAGATATATATATATATTGTATTAAATAGAATAATTGTATACCGATTTATGCGAAAGGTGTGATTATGACGTTGTTGAACAAAAACTTTTAAAACTTTTAGAATTGTTATTGTAGCGCACTCAAACTAGGCAATTTCATGCTTGTTTCTTTTCATGTCATTTATTATCATGATTAATGTGAAAGTTGTACAAAATTTACGTCATTGCTTCTTGGGTAGGTTCACTTTGGTTTGTATACTAAATTGATTGAATTTGATAGAAAAACCATGCTTGGAGACGATGAAGAATGGCGGAGTCATCAAGAAGAGCGATCTCCACGTCACCGGCAAGGACAACACAGTTCTTCACGTCACCATCTTGAATCACGACAAGCACGAGCCAGAATGGGCGAGCGTTACTTTCAGCGTAAAGAACGTCAAGGAAGTCAAGGTGACACCAGTCAGCAAGGATGGTAAACAAACTGGAGAACCACACGTGAAGCATGTGGCACATACTACGACATCAACTACAGTGGAGGTTAAATTTACTAAGACTGTCAAGGCCGAGAGTCTTAAAGTAGAGCTGACCAAGCAGACAACAACTGCTCAAGTGCACGCTGACGTCACAGAGGCTAAGGCTTGCCTTGAAAAGAACCGTACGTATATTGTTTCTAGCAGTGAAATGTTTGCAAAATCTAGGACAGCATTCGAATCCAAATGTATCACCTTCTTTCATCTGGCTGTTCTATTTTATAGCACATTAAATTTAATTTAGAGCATCGATTTTCATTTTGTGTTTTTTTTGCTCAACCTCTTTTTTTTCTTTTTGTGCCGATCTTTGTTTCATACTTCAGTGTTCAGTTTATTGTTATTAAAAGTTGACAAAAAATAATTCTATCTTAATTATAATTTTTTTTCATAATTATATAAGCTTCTACATCATTTGCCTTTATGGTAAATGCTGGGTTATTGTCTCTACAACCTTTTTAATAGTATATGACGCTAAAATAACGTCTTGTTTGCTGCTGCCTAATCCAATCCATCTAATTCCGCCCAGCGCAATATTTGACCTTATAGGCTTTATGGGCGCAGTCAATTCTATCCGTTGTGTGCTATTTTCTCACCTTATTGAATTCGGATGTATCATTTCGAGCTATTCAATTCCTGAGCGACACAGTGTAACGTAGGCTATTGTTCTGTTGCCGTTCACAGTGCATAAGAATGATGAAACAACCGCTGCAATGAGCACCACCACTCATTCGGGCACATCAGCACCAATGACCACCACCACCCACTCTGGCACCAGCGTCACTGTCCCAAGCACCGCAGCGCCATCAACATCCAGGCCGACGCTACCAACGCTACCCACATCGGCGACTTCCCGTAAAAAGATGTTCTTGAATCTAATTTTGGTATTCACCATTGCGAGTTAACCTCGAGTTGGTTCAATCGGCAGATTGAGTGACGTCACGCTAGGCATAGGAGATTGACAACGGTCGCTCTCAACTCGCCAATTGACCAACTCGAGGTTAACTCACAATGGTGAATATCAACATAAGTTTTTGCAATATGTATTCTTTATATCACTCACATGTTGCTTCCACTGAGGTGGTTGCATGCAGCTTTCAAAGGTAGTTACTCACACGCAGATAAATCATAAATAAGAATGAAACTTTCTTTGATCACTCATGCAATTAAACCAAATCACCACTAGTAATTTTTTTGAGACGCTTTTGAAATCAGGAGCCGTTTGCTTCTGTTCGGATTTGGTAAGATTTCTCATTTACAGGTGTTTTATCTCGCTCGTTCCGTGCTTTGTTTATTTTATTCATTTTTATCACGAATTAGAATTTAAATTAGCCATTTCAATTGCGGCCTACCATTCCTTGTTATGAATATCATTGCTTTAACGGCAATGATATATATTGGGATGTTATGTAAGTCGCTTTTTGTTGCACCAGCTGGCACGACAACGACTCTTCGTCCAACAAGTTCAACTACACCAGGATCAGCTACAACAACAACTGCACACCCAACATCACCAGGCAGGCTGAAGATTGATGAAGAATTGATACATTACACAGTGCTTGACTTGTGCAAAAATATCGTCCCCACGCGCTTGCTAATTTATCAGATCATAATCCTGAAAAAAACACTTTCCTATCTACACTGTAAATCTCGTATATAACAAGGAAAACAATTCGCAAAATATTATGCATTTAACTTTGTGCACGCTGTTATTTCATGCTATTTTGTGTGTGTTTTAGACAACTACTTGTCTCCATTATCAACTGATTGATTTGAAAATCAGTAGCTGCAGCAGTAGAATTTTAGATAGTTATCTCACATTTATGATTCAGTCCTAAAATGGTGAGCTTTGCATTGGATTTCAGTAACCACAACGACTGTTGGCTCCGGAACAAGCGCTGGCACGACAGTCGCGCCTACCACCACCATTGCACCGAAATCAGCACCCGTCACCCGTATGTTCTTTCATCCAAATCTATGATTGTTTTAGATTTAATATCATCCTTCTGCTACAAAACGGGACGATTCATGAGAATCCCGATTAGTATTATGAGTCGTTTTTCCATCGGACTGCGAATTAGATTTGCAATCTGCAGATTCAATTCAGGCTGTTCCAGCAAGAACAGAAATAAACTTACTGCTACCTGTCATTGCTTTATTTTACCCATGCTGCGACTGCTTAATTGCTGCACCTTCAAAACATTCGTAATGAAGATTGTTGGGTTACCACGTGTACCATCATATATTGTACTTGCTTCTAGCTTAATATGCTACGCATCGTATTACGTTCTCAAATCTCTCTGCACTGTCACTTGATGTTTATAAATACCTGCCATAAACGCAAAGTGTCGCTGGCTGATAATCATCGTCCAGGAAAATTTATTATTCTGGTTGGCGACAGGAAGCGAATCCGGCTTTAGAACCCAGCTTGAATATAAACGTCTAGCCTATTTCAACATGGACACAGTGATGACCATGATTATTATATCTTCGTGTGCTTGTCGTTTCAGCGTGCATGGCGCCTCTGGAGCCGACCGACTGCCTCTGCCACAGGACCTGCGACCACCTGTCGACAGTGCTCGAGTGCCCGCCCAAGGGAAGTGCAGCCTGCCACGTTGGTTGCCAGTGCCCCGCCGGAAAGGTCATGTTGAACGGAACCTGTGTCAAAGAAACCGACTGCCCCTGCTTGCACAACGGCAAATTCTACCAGGTATGAGCTGAGTTGTGAATGCTGTGGAGTTATTGTGATATAACGTTTAACTGCAAAGAATCATCCATTAGGGTGGAGTGCAGTAGTGAAGTTGAAGTTTAAGAAGAAATTGCAATCAGTTGATTTTAGGATTGTCTTTTGCAATATTTAATAAAGCAGTGCAGTTTTGCAATCTTTACTAAAGTAGAAGAGTTTTGGTGCATGAAGTCTTTACTTTGTAGCCTAAGGAACTTACTCTCAGAGTGCTATAATTGAATTTATTTTAGTTTGCATGACCATTGCATTGATTATTTGTAACGCTCGATTCTGGAATTGTTGCAGAGTGGCGAGAGAATCGAGATTCCTGGTGTACACTGCGCACACTTGGTTTGCACACACCGCGGCTTCAAGAAACTGACAGACAAGACTTGCACAAAACAAGGTAATCACATTGCGCGTCAACCTGTCAAAATAATACCTCGGTGGTAGTAAGAGAAAACATGATTAAGAAAAAATCTCTCGGCAGATGTATGGGCCAACTGTGAATAAACTGTGATAAACGATGCTCTTTTACAATGAACCTTGGCGATCAACTGCCGACTAAGCATTTATTTTACCTGTTGCTTTGATGTAGGAAAATTTAGGATAATCGTTGTAAAATAAGGCAATTATTTGATCTTCATTCGAAATCTCTCGGCAGGCCTGTAATTGACTACAATTGACATTAATGGATAAATAATTCATTATTACTCTATTAAATGCTCTGTAATTAATGAGTAGTGTAATGTGCAGAGCTTATGATTAATTAACACCCTCTTGTAAAGAGATATAACCTTATGATCATTTAGCCAAGTTTTCTTATACATGTATCTGTGGTGATTTAGGCTATGATAATAATCAATATGACCAGCGTGTTGTGCAGATACGTGTATGATACTAATGAATTTTCTCTAATTAAAATGTGGTAACTATGAGGTGTTGTGAAGAGGTTAGACACAGTTTACATGAATTCTCTCTTAAAAATTCAATGTGGATGGAGTGATGGTAAGAGGTGAATTAACGATTAAATGCATTTTCTCTATTAAAACACTGTATCTGCGGTGCGTTTTAGAGATATGGGGCAATGATTAATTTATTCCTCTCAATGAAATGCGCTGTATCTGTGATGCATTTCGACTGATGCAGAGATTTGCACGAACGGCCGCGTGTTCGAACACTGCCCGTGCGAGCGCTCTTGTCACCAGGACAAACACGTTTGCGACAAGTCGGACTGCGTGCCCGCCTGCGCCTGTCCCTCACACACTGTCTGGAACGGAAAGATGTGCGTCGAGAGGGCCCAGTGCAGCTGCACCGAAGGAAACGTCACCTACAGCAATGGACAGGTGCTCACTGGGTCCAGTTTTGTGTATGTCTGGGTTATTTGAGCCATGCAGTGCGGTAAAAAAAATTTAATTAATGGTTGCAAACACGTGACTTAAGTGACTGCAGTAGATAAATCCAAAAAATTGAAAACCCAAACCATCAGCTTGGATTTACTAAAAATAATCGACAGGCTAAAATATGTGCATAGTTGAACATGATAGCTGTGGTTTGTTTGCTAGTGTTCTGTGTGATAAGCTGACTTGAAGTGTGGTTAACTCAAAAAATGCAGAAAAATTGCTCTGACAACAACATGCATTTTTGACTGGACATGATCTGTTTCGCAAGAAGGCCACAAAAACTTTCTGTGTAAGAAGTAAGTGTATAACTCATTGAATTTCTGTGAAAGAACTTAAGGCGTCGAGCAACATAGAGCTTTAATTATTTTTTCTATTTAGCATTACAAACCTTTTATGTTTTAAGTCTTATATGCAAATTTCTATTTCAATTGCGCTGCAGAGCTGGAACGTCGGCCAGTGCATGAAGTGCCACTGCGTGGATGGCAGGGAACACTGCTCAGAGATCTGCTTGCTTACGGAGGAGACCTGCAGGAAACAGGGCAAGAAACTTTTCAACAAGGATCTCCGCGACTCCACCTGCTGCCGCTGCGTCACCGATCAACCACACTGCTTGTACAACGGAGAGGAGAAGGCTGTACGTAACCATCTATTGCTGAATCGTTCTTCTTTTGGATTATTGTTTATTAGTATTTACCCTTTGGCATTTTTAGTTTTTTATGTTTTTATTTGCTGATATTGCTTCAACAACTGAAAATAGATACCAAAACTAACATTCATAAACAATGCCAGTACCTTCTAGGATATAGGATTTATTTCATTTATTGATTCAGTGGCAGTATCATTGTCAATGTTCGCTTCACTTCACTTATAGTTCTTCACTCCAGCTCAATATTTTTGCTTTTTGGCTTGGTTCATCATCAAATTCATGATTTTAACTGCATCATACGCTTTTGCGCTGCCGTATTAATTTAAGTTGTTTGTGCGATAAACTTCAAGGAAGTTTTCCTCACATGCACTGCCTGATCACATATTGAATTAAGGCACTAGTCAATATTACCGCCACGTGTCTCCTTTTCTGTTTTTTGCTCTAATGGGACTGATCCAGTTTGCGGATGCACGCATGAGTAGACGTTATTGTGTTGGTGTACTCCGGTGTTGTTATCTATCCTATTGTAACGACTGTAGTAACCAAAGTCCGTTGGTTGTCTCCCGCTGCAGATCGGCTCGGTCTGGCACAAGGGCGTCTGCGAGACGTACAAGTGCACCAAGACCGCTGATGACGTCGGCATGATCACGATGACCAAGACGGAGTGCGCTGCGTGCGCAGCCGACGAGGAGAAGGAGTACGTCGCGCACAAGTGCTGCCCCATCTGCAAGAAGAAAACCACCGCGCCAACCACTCCAGGTTTGATGACGTCATCGGTAAAAAAATAAAAAGCGAACATGTGGAAGTGATTATTTTCCCATGGAATCAAAAAACCGCTTCAATGGATGACATTAAAGCATGAATAAGAGAGAAAGTACTATAAAATCATTAGAACATTCAAATTTAAAAGACTTAAGAATGGAGAGAAATAGGGATTTATGAATGCAGATATTTTCTGAAAAGGGCACCATTAGATGATAACCCGCACCTACGATTAAAAAAAAAGACATTTTTTCCATCTTTGTTTGCATGACATATTCTTGGTGCGTTATAAGGTAAGTGCAGTATACATACGTTATTGCATCTGTTTCGAATTTGAAGAGTTACTTTTATTGTCTGATTCAGAATTTGTTAAGTTCAGAGAGGCATACAGGTATATGTAAATACAGAGAATAAATTGATAGGCCTAGCCAATAGCATTTGGCCTAGTGTTTCATGAACTGTAAATGAGGATTTTCTTGGCAAAAAACTAATCGTTATGTTTTAATTTTAAATAGAAATGCATATCTTTTGCCCAATGGTTTTATCTTACTTGTATCCTGGTGACTGATAGACGCTGTTGCTTTGTTTCATATCAGATACACCAAAGACACCAAAGGCACCACCGAAGCCAACGGGTAATCGATCAGATATTTGTTTATTATCATTTCAGTTTTTTTATATTGCATTGAATTTTGCTTTCAAAATAGAAATGGTAGTATGCAGCTCGAAATCTATGACGTCATGTTCATTTAATTAGGTATATTAATTTAAATGGACCATAAAAAAAGCTGCTTTGAATGGCAGTCATAGGCCGCTGTTAAATTGAGTTCTATGTAAAGGTAAAGCTGGGAACTAAGGTACGTCTATTAAAGCCACCCTTAATCCTATCGCCTTTCCTTCCACCCCGCAGGTAAATGCACCGAGATCATGTCCGACCCTGCGACTCACGTCGACAACCGCCTCGCCCTCCACCCCGCCACCAAGGGCACGCCACAGGACCTCACCAGCGAACACGGCTGGGCGGCGCACGAGTCCGACAAACCAACCATCACCATCACCACCTCCACCAACTCTGGCACTCGCCCCGGACTCCTCCAAGAGCTGCACGTGCTCGGAAACATCCAGGCCGTAACGATCGAGTATGCGCCGGTGCGCCCGTCCAAGGAGGGAGCGGCGTTCAAGCCGTACAAGGACGGAAAGACGATCACGGTGAGGGAGGGAGTGATCCTGCTGACGCGCGAAGATGGAAGCTCGGGCATCCACGCGTACATCGTCAAGATCACGATCGTCAAGGCCGTACAGCCAGACAAGCCGCTCGGACTGAAGCTGAAGGCATTCGCCTGCATTGAAGGCGAGTATCAAATTAAGCATTTAGCAGAATTCGGCAGTGAGAAATGTGAAGCGAGAAGTTGTGGTGTGGTGCCAGTTTGTGACTGGCTGGCGATTTAAATTTGGCAATAAATTATATTTTGTCTAAAACTCAAGTGGAGTTGAATGTGACTGCATTTATTGAGGGGTAGGGCAGCGATGAAGAATGTATATTATTATAATGAAATATGAACAATTTTAATTTAAGATAATAATTTGATTAGAAATGGATGACTTGGCTGCATAATATGGTGCTCATATGATGCTGAGAAGTTTTTCATGTTGCAAATAACGAATGATGCCTAAGGGTGAGATAGAAAGAAATTAAGTGTTAAATATGAACTTTCACGCGCGACAAAGTTCACAACTGTGATAACAAGCTGCTTCGTTTTCTTACAAAGTTTTATTAGGCTGATCTTCAAATTATGTGACATTTAATAACTCTTTGGTTTTTATGTTTAGATGCGCCAGAACCATGCACTGACTTCGAAGAAGGTATGTTTAGTTTATCCGCTTCTGGCTAACTTGGCCCTAAATTCGCATTTAGGTCATAAGCATGAATTTTATACAATATCTTAAGCAACGTAGCAATGTCTTAATTAATATATATTTTTTAAATTTTATATCTTAAGGCCAATAAACACACGAGTGTCGCTAGCTGCTAACCCCATGCCAGATAGTTATTCATTCTACTGGCGTCAGGAAGGGCATCAGATTGTAAAAACCCCGCTCCAGCAGTCCTCATCGGGTGCAAACATCTAAACCTGTGTGAAAACATGGACATTAACAGATTAGACGACAATAGAGGTGGTTAGTAGTTAGATTAGTTTCCTGAATGAGGATCATTTGCTTGCGCAGTTGTCTGCTCCGAGATCATGAACATTCCCGGCGAGCTCCCCGACCACCGTGTACAGCTCTACCCAGCGGCGACCATCGACACGATCGCAAGCCTCCGCCCATCCGGTAAAGGCTGGACCGTTGCGCCGAAGCACAACCCCATGATCACCGTCAACATTGCTTCACACGATGGCAAGAAACCAGGCCTCATCGAGATGTTCGAACTTTCCGGAAACGTCAAGACAGTCAGCATTAAGGTAGCGATCGAATTGTTTGCGTCAGTATTTCATAAGCTAAATGTATGGAATGACTGTGATGATTTATTAATGAGTGACATGTCGTAATGGTGACTAAAGAGGGGGGAGCAGCCTGTGCGTGGCCCGCCGCACAGAACCGGACTGCAATAGTCTTTGTTATTGTATACGGTCCCTATACTCCAAAAGCAGACTCACTTCTGAGTCGTATGATGCTGTTTTGAAATATTAGGTTCGGCTTTTTTTGGACAGCCGTGTATGGAAGTCAAACCTCTTGGTGTGTAGGTGAGAGTGACAACACCAGGCACTCCAGAACACGAGCAGCACCACGCCAGCGGCCACGTTGACGCCGAGGGATACATGAACTACGACCAAGGCAAGCCAGTCGACGTCCACTCGGGAGCGGTCGTTCTCCACGAGTCGCCATCCTCGAAGAAGTCCGGAATCCTCGGCTTCCAGATCCGCATCACCGTTCTAACGCCAGTCAAGGAGGACGCGCCATACAGCCTCAAGCTGAAGATCTTTGCATGCATCCAAGGTTGGACTCTTTGTTGTATGTAGGTATGTATGTATGTATACTGCACTTGTAACGCACCAAAAATTTGTCATGCAAACGGAGATTGAAAAAAGCTGCTTTTTTTCAATCGTATTTGCGGTAGAAGTGCAGCAGACTAGGCTTACACACAGAAAGCCATTTTGAAGATATGCGTTTTAGCCTGTTAAAGGAGACTTGGCCAAAGCTTGTTGTTTATGTAAATTTAAGGCATATCGTCTTGATCATTGTCAATCATGCATCCATTGACGATTGTGTGGAGAAAGAAGAAATAGATTGGGCATGCAGTGAGAGAAGAGGGATTGACGAGAGATCTTGATAATTAATAAAGTTTTGTTGTGTGCTTGATCCTTAGACCTACTTGGTTTTACAGGAGCATATTTGCTTTGTACAGGGCCTATGTACAATTTATTCTGATCGTTATTTATATTCGTATTTGCTAGACCACTTGTAGATTGAAAGCATATTTTGTGTTTTCCTTCAGCAGTAGGGTTACGCATATATTAATATATATATATATTGCAGTACAATCATTGTTTTGCGGTTTCTTCTTTCAGTGGAATTTGAAGACGTCCTTGTTCCAGAAGGTTCTCAGGATATAAAGAGTAAGCACGCTCAAAATACAGTAATTGTTTTTTTAATGATTTTTGACATTTTAAAATTTGTAATGAAAGTATTTGCCTAGCTTTGGATTGATACCTTGGCCTACTCTTGTGAACCTTACAGATATTTTCTTTGAATATCTACAATAATATAAATATGAAGATGTGAATGACAATGCGAAATAAGAATTCTCAATGAGGAATATTAATCTGTCGTTGAGTGGTATAGCATTAAAAATTGCACTGATCATTGGCAATAATTTACTTTTGATGGCCCTTACAACTTGCCATTGCATATCGCATAATGATAAAAAAATATGTTGATTCTGATGGTTTCATTTTAATGAATATGTATTTGCTTACTACTTAGAAAACATTGCTTCATTATTTTATATTATTCTCAATATTTCAGTTTCCCTGTGTTTAACACGACGTCGCATCCAGTTAAATCAGGGGCGTGAGCCCAAAGATGTTTGTGTGAATTATTTTCTTGTGAAATCCACTAATAGAAAATATTTATCAGCTTCCATTTGATTTAGTATTCATGAACTCCAATTAATGTTTTATTTTAGATGACCTGGAATACCTACTAGACGATGGACCATGCATGGAAGGTAACTTTGGGATTGAGCAATAATTAACCACTACAGTCTATCTTACAACGGACGCTGCCAATGTGACTATAGACCTTGTTTAGGATAGATATAACGGTACGTTAGCACCAAACCAACTATTGTTCATGATTGTTTGCGTAGGTTAAGAGGCCCATGGCTTGTAGTACGAGACTAGGCACCATACCTTATCATAATAGTTTTATTGTTTGAAATTTTTTAAACTTATACAGTGAATCAAATCAAATTGAAACTACATTAATTGTGAAACAATAGTTGTCAACGCTAAAGCTCGCTATTAATTGATTACTTTATTCAGGCGAAGAACCAATCATAGACGAGGATGAGGAGGAATCAGAGGACTCAGAACGTAAGTATTCAATTGCACTGCTATTAACAAAATATTTCAGGAGCGATAAACGGGATATTTGGTAAAATAGGATTAAATTGCTCTCCAGCGGTGCTGTGCTCGCTCATCAACTCTTATTGTGCGCCTATCGTTACCTATGAATGCTAAATGCTGAAGCGCTCTGCTAGAGTAAAAGAAACCTAAAAAGCATTGATAGAGTGTACACACAGGCGTTTCATCAAATATTTCATGTATTTGACAACAGCATAACTAGACAGTGTCAATACTATATGGGATGCCTGCCTTTGAGTTCGATTGTTGATGTACGAGGATTAAACTTTTTGGTTAGCATTAATAATATGAACAATAACATATTACATTATCTTCCTAATTGGGACGAAGATTATGCACTGTTATGCAGAAAATATAGTTTCTCTTAAAATAAAGTTATACCTAATTTCAAGTTTTTGATGAATGATTTCTTCAAGGCATCGTTATAACTCTGATTATTTGATTTGAGAGGCGTTCTTGATGAACCTTTATAGACTGTATGCTTACCTTTGTTGGATCTGATGTCTGGCATCATTTTATTATACATTTATTCATCTAAATAATGACATGTGTACCATATAATAAGTGTTTATTTAAATTTTAAACGGTACATCCAAATTTTTGGATCAGCTTCTCATTTAATGCTTTGCTTTGTATGCTTGTGTTCCGCTGTGTGTTTATTGTGTGATTGTTGGTGCTACACTTCATGTATGAATAAAAGTTATATATCAACGGTATTGATTGCCAAATGATAATGCAATTGGTAGCACATTAAGTTTTGACTTTTGGCTCTCCATCTGTGGTATTTAATGCAACTTTTTCTAGTTGTAATCGACTGCTTTGTACAATTAACATCAGACAATTAATTTATCCTCATACGATGTGTGCTGGGTATGTTTCCATTATCCTGTTCAAGATAGCCGAGCTGCACTATAGATATGTTACGTTTGAAGTGTCAATAGAATGATATTATGTACCGCAATTTGCATCGCAATGTGTCGGAAACCAATAGTAAACCTTTTTCTTTTCTGCACAGTCGGATGTACTGATCTTATGGAAAACCCAGAGGAATTCCCCGACAAGCGCATCCAAATCCACCCAGCCGGCAAGGGAACCGCGTCTGATCTCCGCCCGCATAGCCCCGCTAAGGGTCTTTCCGTCCACCCTGCCGACAACCCAGTCATCACCCTCGATCTGACCGCTGAGGAAGGACGTCTCCCAGGCCTTCTCAGCAAGATTGGAGTCCATGGCAACGTCAAGGAAGTGACCATCAAAGTGAAAACTGTCCGCAGGAAAGCTGAGGCAAACGAAGGAATCGATTCGGAGGGATTTACGGATTACAACCATGGAAAGCCGATCGACGTTGAACACGAACCAATCGCGTTTGTGAACCCGATGACGAAGAAGTCTGGAGAGACGGTCTACCAAGTGCGCATCACCCTCGTCAAGCCGATCAAACCTGACGAACCGTACAACGTGAAGCTCAGCGTTATGGCCTGCATTCAGAGTGAGCAACTATGCCGTCACGTTGAAATTTTAGCGCTAAATATTTTGCAGATATATTTGGCTATATATTCAATCATTTGGAATCATTGTTCGTTCCTGATGTTTGTTTCTTTGTGACATTTTTTACTTCGGGTATGTCTTCGGAAGATTTTATTGAAAAATAGAAAATTTGTGACGCCAAGATGTCTAGAATTTTAGCATCTTACAGACGTGTAGCCGGCATTGTAAATGTTGCGACTTGTTTAAACAGGCGTAGTCTAATAATTTATAAAGTTATTAATCAAAATTCGTCATTACAAATGTATATCACTTCAACGGAATCAATCCAAATCAAAATTATAAGTCTTGTTAACATAATATTTTAGCTTAGAAGCGGCGATATACTGCAGCCTTGTTCCTCTTTATTGAGCTATCACAGTGTTTTAATATTCACGCCGTGTTTGCAGACGACGTTGAGAAGATCGATGTTGTCGAACTCGGACATGAACACGTCGAACGTAAGTTGCTTTGAGTTGCGGTGTGAGTTGCTATTTGCAAAGATTAGCACATTTTTTGCATGATAGAGTAAACTTACTTTTTATCCATTTCTCATATTCATTTTCTCATCTATTTACTGGCTTCTGTTCAGTAACATAATTTTAACTCAACACTAGACTTAGCTTTTTATAATATTATCAAAGCCCCTTGAAGTTTGATGCTGGATTCTTGTAGCCGAAATATTTCTGCCTATGCATTGTCTTTGCCACTATCATGAGGATATTGTTTGTTATTATTTAGTATCGTGCAAGAACAAATTACATGTTAAAAATATTGACATATGAAATTTCAGATATTGTTCTGTAGACATTTCCAAGGCTATCGGGTTTATTTTTATGACTAGGCTAAACAGCTTCTCAAATGTAGTCAATCGCAATAATAATGCCTTATGCGCAGCGATGACATTTCAAATACTCGTACGGAGATTGATTGTTTAATTTCAGCTGCAAGGGGTCACGGCTCAGCTGGACATCACCACCAACACCTCGAACACTGAACCACTATCCTGATCCACCACTGAACTTTTCTGTTGTAGAGCGAGCACTATGCATCATGTCTTAATGAAAAACTTCTCCGAACTAATCTAATTGAAGAACCTGATGACAACAAATTGCGAGTGTGCAATGCAAACTTTACTTTTAGATGAATCGGCTTTGAATTTTGGCGTTTGCAGCCTATAAGCGCTTGATGTTCACGACAGAAATTAAACTCCTTGAATATAATGTACACCGAATCTCGTTTGATTTGAATAGAAGTTAGCTGTCGATAGAATAACACATATTAGAAGTGCATCTATTTACTAGTAGTTTGTTGTGCTGGGTTATTTCATAATTTCGATGGCATCCAATTGGACCTTTCACTTTAAATTGAAACAAACAAATCAAAATGGGCTTCTAATACTGATACTATAAGAAACCTAATAATAAACCTAAATTAACTCCAGTAACTATACTCTAGGCAAACAGACATGTATGCAAAACGTTTAGGCTACTTCAATGCAATACCATAATTATGGCGTTCAAGTTGCTCAACGTTGCTTTCCAGAAAAACGTCAAATAAAAAAGTACAAATGTGGCGGGTGGGGGCTCAGGGGAAAGACCGTCCTATTTATCAAAATCCAAGCTTCGGATAGCAAGAATGCCGAATCCAGTTATAGGACGCATGTTCAGCGAAAATATGATTGAAATTCATTCAGTGGTCGCTAAGCAGTAAATGTTCCAATTTCCCAAATTGTCAACTGTCTCTAAATTCCCAATGATCTCTGAATTCCCAATGGTCAATAAATAAGCTACACTCAGTGTAAAACGTAGAGGTGGGGGGTATCACCGGCTCAGGGGTCCAGTTGTTGTTGTTTTAGCCCCTTGCAGAGAAGCCCTTGCGTATGTATGTATGTATATTGCACTTTTAACGCACCAAGAATATGTCATGCAAACGGAGATGGAAAAACATCGTTT
>JAQIWG010001989.1:0-22036 GCA_034695025.1 Chamaedrilus cognettii | reverse complement strand
AAAAAGTTAATATTTTGGTAGTCCATTGTTTATTCTAAGTTTTTCATGAAAATTTTATTACCATGCATATTCAAATGCCGGATGGATACAAGCTTCAACGTAATTTTATACAGGAATAAAATTGAGGTTCTTTTAGAAAGAAATTTATGATTCAATTCAAAATGCAATCCATTCTAAAATTCATGTGCACCGCCAGAAGAAGCTAGCGCTGCTGCAGGAGGGCGTTCCCTCGCTGCCCCGCCAGGGGGAGCTAGCGCTGCTTCAGGAAGGCGCTGACGCTATTCTTTGTCCAACCTCGTCCATAAACGCCAGGCCTGTCTGTCCAGAAGTACCCAACGCCTCAATAGCGTCCGGGACGTCATGTTGCATGATTGCGAGAGGCCATATTTGCTGCCTTTCTCGTCTCCGCAATCACTGCCTCAGCGCCCTCCTCCACGGCCGACCGGTGCGCGTAGCAAGGAGCGAGGGTGTCGGCGCAAGTAGGGTCCCAAAGGAGGCAGCTTGGATCATGGGGCATGAGTGGCGTTATCTGGGCGCGTTGAGTCCGAGCGGCTCGGACTAGGAGGCTCGCGGAGCGTTAGCTCACGTTCGCGCTCCAGTAGGGCGCGGAGGACAGTGTTGGTCAGCAGCGGGCCGTGGCGGGGTGGCGACCGCGCAACTGGGCTTGCAATAGAGGCCGTGATGTTCCAACTTGTCGAACTGATGCCGTGATTTCGCAGCTTTCCCCCGTCGCTCCTCAGAAAGCCATCGAGTCATTGACAGAGGCTCCCTCTCACTCAGATTGCGCTCAGCGCACAGCGGTTACCCGTACTGCCGATACCGAGGACTGTGATGACGTCAGCGCTGATGTCACGCCACCGCTACGTTGGTGCTCGAGAACCAGCGGTTCGCCGAGTCGCAGGCAACAGCGGAGTCGGAGATCGGCAGAAGCGGGCCGGGCAGGTGCGAGATAAGGACAGCAGCGGCACCGGCACGGGAAGTCAGAGGCGGACAGTGCAAGTGGCTCGCAAGTTGCAACGAGCAGTAATATTTGTTCAAAATGACGCATTAAAAATGATCAAGTAGACATATTGATTTTAAAATTACGAAAAATCCAGAAAATTTCACCAAAACAACTCCATCATAAAAAATCAATATTTCTATCCAAGTTTTGCGTATAGGCCTTTGAGCTAGACATATTTTAGGATCGTTCAGATATTATAACGCTAAAAAGCGTTTTGCTCCCTCTTGGATATTTTAAAGATACTTGTGAATGCAGGGCCACGAAAGTGGGGAAGGGGGGGAGGGTGCTGACTGAGTTTCTATGACATTTTCATCGACGTCCTTTTTAAAACGCATAAATAATTATTAGACGGTACTGAAACGAAGCGAGTAAATCGCGCGTAGCGTTAGTGCCGATGTAAATTTTTAAAAAGCATTCAGGTATTAATTTACTTTCAGTCTCCAAGAATGTGCAGGCCCATCCAACGCATGGACACTTCATAAAAACGGGGTCGCCTTGGGACCCCAGGCACTGATAAATCGACCCCCCCTCCTCCGCTTCACCCCCCCCCCCCGAACCCTCCCTGCTAATGCGCTCCCTCATGCGAGCTCCATGTCCGCACGCTGTACAGCGTTTGCACATAGGCTATACTAGGTCGTAGGTTATAGTCTACTCGCGCTGTAGTCTTCGCCTGTCTGGGGGGCTTGACGGGGGATTGTGCATCCGTCTGGTCACGCTTGAGTGCGCTCCAGGGCCTCAGGCGCAGGCGCACCGAGCGGGGGGTACGTGGGGGTCGTATCCCTCCCTCCAGAATGGTCATTTTACGCCCCAGAATTTGAGAAATGAAAATATACCGTTAAGACGGACCCATAAGTAAAAAATATTAAAGCTCTCCTTCCAGAAATCTGAACGGTCTGGAAAAAAGTCTCCGCCAGCACTCTTCTGCTCACTTCACTTGGCACGTTACTTGTGGACGGAAGTCGGTCCCCCAGATTTTGAAACGTGGCTACGCCACTGGCTCTATAACCATTAGCCCGTTAATCATTGCACTGCAGCTAAGCCATACCTAGACAGGGGCATAACCAACGAAGGAGCAGGAGGAAGCATAGACTCTCACAATTTTGACATCAATGGGGCCATGCCCTATCTGGTGTCCATAAAATTTGGCAGTAATTATTTAGGGCGCATTTGGGGGGCATTGTATTTCATTTGGGGGGCATTACATTTCATTTGGGGGGCATTTGAGAAGCATTTGAGGCATTTCAGTTCACCCTTGGGAGACAGTTTTAAAAATCTCCGTCTCTACCCCCACCTGGCCCCCGCTTGCGAGTTTAACAGTCAAAGAAAAATGACATTAAGGCCTAGCCGCGCCGTCCCCCCGATTTTAAAAATCTTGTTCCACCCATGTACATGTAGCCTACATAGCTTAACGCATGTACATGTAGGCTATAGCATGTGCGCGGCCTCGTAAGCGAAGCTTAGAAGGAACATTGCTCGAAAATAAAAAATTGTTCACTGGTTGCGCTTGCAGACATATTTTTTCCCACATCACTGGGGGGTCGAACCTCAATCGGATCTTACCCATTATAAATATCGACAATATCATAGTCAAGTAGCAACCTTTAATTTGTGATAAAATACTGGAGATATTAAGCACCGTTGTATTTTGTCAACGAGAGCTAAATAAAGCATCACCTTCGTAAGGAAACTGAGCCTAATGGGTCTCGCTGTGGGGAGAATGAGTTGCGGCCCCTACAAGCCTAGGCTATAACAGTTAGAGTAATCCTCGTTGGCCTCCTCGAGTACCAGTACTTTTACAAAATGGTTGACGCGCCCCCCAAAATCATTATTTTACTCAGTTGATCTTAATTTTTGGTAGGCATAAATTGTTTTATTCCAGTGACGATAATCATCTCAAGATAGCATTAATTAGTAGAATCACTACCTGAATTTTGTAGCCAACTGTTTGACAGACCATTGTCTGTCCTCATCGCGGCTAGGGTGTCTCCACAGTGAATACGCGTGGTCCGTGGTCACCATCATCCAAATTTTATAAATCCCCACCAGAACCCATGCAACCACACTTTCAGAAATGCATAGGCTTAAGCACCGTTAAGATTTATCTCTAAAATGGACAAGCTCTGTTAAGAATGGCGTCAGCGTAGCCACTCGTGTGCTTTTCCGATCACATTTGAGCGTTTTTGAGGCCCGTGTGCTTTTTGTGCTATTGCCGTCCAAAATAGAGCAAAATGTGTTTTTTTGGCCCATCTAAGCTTTTTTCGATGCGTCCAAAAAAATTCTGTCAGCACACCCTCCGGCCCCCGCTCGTCAGTTTTTTTTGGGCAGAAAAAAGTTCGTCATGTGCCTGTCAAAATTGCTTCCTTACTTTAATTTCCATGCGTTATTATTTACAAAAACAATGTGCATTTTTTGGACCGGTTTTTTGTGCTCACAAAGGCATGCATAGCCTATTTTGGGAAAAAATTGCGTTTTTTGAGGTTGTTTGGTGCTTTTGAAAAAAGTGAGTTGCAACACTGAATGATGTCAAAAAATTCCGGGAGGACGAGAATGGTCCCCACCATCACGAAATAGGTGGGGACCATACGCTCCTGTCTGAGTTGCTTATTTGATCAAATTGCGCATTCCAAGCTTGAATCTTGGCATTGAATATTGATGTCGTGGCTTTTTGATACCAGGACCCAGAAACACTGTGCTGCGCAATGCCCCTTCTTCGATTTGACGCACAGTTGACCTGCCAAGCTACGTGCTATGTTAATGCAGTGACTTCATAGACATAAATTAATCTCGTCCATGCAGCCTATTCATGTTAAACGAGTGTATGCGTAGGCGCTTTGTAAAGGCGACAGCAATTTAAAACCACGTAATTTTTATGAGTAGTCTTTTATCATGCCCTCCTTTCATTCAGATCGGATCGTTTTCGTTCAGTTGACGGCAGCGTGTACATGTGTGTTTACGATATTTATGTGATTGCTGTAAATCAGCCAAGGTTCTGTTTCGTGACCCGTAGGATCGTGAAATCCAAAATGTTATTATTGACGTCAGCATGCCATTGTGAAATGGCGTTTCAATGGACGAAAAACATCAGTGCGTCTCCAGATACCGTCTTCGAGGAACAAATAGCTGAGTCCAAATATCGCATATACAATTAGAATATACGTGTATGGAATAGTGTGTTCAATGAAAACTTTTGTTGTATCGACGGTTAATACGGTACATTACGTACCGTATTCCAAGTTTTTTTTGTACCATGTAATACTGTATTATACCGACAGTGACCGACAGTAATTCTGTAGGCCTTGGCCTACATATTGCGAGCATAGACCGGGCAACTCCAGTGCGCCGAGTGTCGCACCCGAAGCCTGTTGTTGAACGATTTAAACACTTAGGGCCTAGTCTTGGTCCATACTCATGCTTTTTGCAAGATTGTGTCCGAAAGATAAAATCTATATTGACTGTTTAGCCACGGACGCCCTGTATTGAGGCAACGGTTATACAGGTAGGGCGTTGCTTACAACGACGAAATTGAGACGTGAGATTTAGCTTCAATGGATATGGGAGATAACCTTACTGTTCGTGGAGTCAAAAAATTATCGCGTGACTGCGGCGTCATCAGTTGTAGATTCCTGCAGGCGCTGGCCCTGACCCACACTGCAAAATGTGGTCCATTAGTCGAAAATGGTCTTTGTACTCGTTCTCTATTTTACTGATTGGCGGCCGTGAGTGCCACTGGGTCACATCTAGTGATGCCGCTGCTACGGTTATATCACTAGATTTAGGGATATGTCAGTCCATCTCTCACTTCTTGAGAGTCTACGATCGTGTGTGAGTAACGAAGACTATAGCCTATTCGGCAAGACTTCGGTTCGGTTCAGGGCCTAGGCATCGACTTTGCCAAGCAAAAACCGCTCCCCTTTCTTTAGTCGCCTTTTACGATTCACCCGGGTAGCTCTAGGCTGCAAGCCGATCCCCGATCCCCGGATCTTAGTTCCCCGGCTTGCAGGGAGTGATTGAGGGATCTGATTTGTAGCGCCATTCTCAGATATCTGGGGATGCTTTGTAAATAGAATTGAGCACTTTTTTACGGGAGCTGGGGACATTGTTGTCAAAAAATGCAATTTAGGGATATCTTGACTGCGATGCCAAGAATCTAGGGATTTGCCGTTTTGAGCCACTTTCATCACTGATCGCAGCAGCCCTAGTTATGGACTTCGTCAAGACGATGGGGTTAAAGCTGCTTTCAAATCGAGTGCATCTCCAAACATTTGTCAGTCAAAATTTACAACGGTTTTAAATGGGGTATAACAGAACTTATTCTTTGCAGCGATATTCTTCAGAGATGTTATCAGATAAATTTTCCACTGACATGTGTACTTGTATAGCCCACGCATTTAGCATTACATATACGCAGCTTGCACTAGGCTACTTTTGTATATTCATCGGAGCCCGTGCTACAGTTGGATATTGCACACAAAACACATGTATGAGTATAGCCTACTTAGGCATTCATGCATGCACAGTTGCATTTTGCACACAATGTATGTTGCAGTAAGTGCCTACTCTCTGCTTGCAGATCTCTTCATCTTCGTTGAAGAAAATGAGCGACTTTCTGTCGTCTATCATCGCAACGTCAAAACGTTGCAAGCCGAGCTCACTCGCAGTTAAAGAAACGTCATCGGACACGTCTGCCTTCTGCGGTCACGCTATAAATGGATCGTTTCATCCCGTATATGGGTCGCGTCATCACCTAAATGGGTCGGGTCGGCCCCTAAATAATGAGTCGTCTCACCCCATAAACGGGTCATGTCACCCCCTAAATGGGCACCCCGTAAATGGGTCGTGTCACGCAATAAATTGGTCATTTCACCCCCTAAACGGGTCGTGTCATCCCCAAAACGGGTCGCATCGTTTCTCTGCTGAAGAAGAGAGGCCATATCAGGGGCGGAGGGAGACGTGGGGGGATGGAAAAGGTCAGGAGAGGTTGGATGAGTGGGGGGAGGGAAATGCACTGCTTCCAGGGTATCACTGCGGTGTGGAGACTGGTTTGAGGCAAGATTCTACGCAGAATGTTCTGGAAATATCCCCTCGGAGGTAACATTATTAGTATAAAATGCAAGCTTGGCAGTGCGTTGAAAGTAGAATAGTAAAATTTTGAGTGCTGAAGTATAGGTGATGTAATCTGAGAGGTTATTTGGCTTACGCCGTCTTTACAATACATTATTATTGTGCACATTTTGCAATATTACAAAGATACATTACAGCAACACATATTACTCAAAAATAGTCCGCATTTTGTTCTTCCATAGGCCTACGATAAAATGTTCCTTAAAATTTTGATTATACGTGATAAGCAAATTAGTTTGTTCTTGAAAACAAATGTTCGTGTAGAATCTCAGCAATAATTATACAAAACAGTTAGTTATAAATTTTTCTAGGGGATTCAGTGGCGCTTCTGCCCTGAACGTCAGCCAATTCGAGACGAGTTCCACGATCGCACAGCGGCATGACGGTTCGCATCGCCCCGCGGGCTGCGAACCCTCTTCGGATCAGACTCGGCGTTTCTTTGATGATGTACCATTGTACCAGGAGAGATGGCATGCGACTGAAACCAGTGGAAGAAATGGCCTGGAAGGCAGCACATTTTCAAAAGCAGCGATTCAGAATAGGTCAAAAAGCAAGAGCAATTTGTCTGCAAGTTCTTCTACAATGCAGGTATGGGTTTACTTTGTCAAAATTTGTTTTTTTTAATTTGTGTAAAATCAGGATATAATTTTTTTTAGGATAATTTATACTGTAAAACATGATATTTTTGATGCATGATATTTTGGAAGTTCTGAATCTCAGAAATTTAGGTGCACTTAATTTTAGTGTTTTGAAGACTACCCATTATAACATAGTAGCTTCATTTTATTTATCATTTATTTTAATATTTATTTTTTATTTGCAGCTTTATTTTTTCTGCGAGTAATTATTGCTAGTTTTAACGATTCGCAAAATTTACCAACATTCTTTCTCACTGTACACTTACACGTCCCAAAATCACCAAAATCACGAACAGATCTGCTCAGAAACTATATATATGATTATTTTTTGAAACTACATTTGATACACCTGTTTCGTTGTCTAACTTTCAGAGCGCTACGTCCACGCCACACACTTCCTATCCCCCTCTATCCTTTTCACCGCGAGCCACAAATCCCCCGATGCCGCCCGAACCTCCTCCCCCAAACATCACCCCCTCCCCATACGACGTCACGGACCCAGACTACCTCTCCGACTGTGGCTTTAACCTCCAGGAAGCGGCGTCGTGGAGCGAGACCGGGTACCAGACGATGTCGAGCAGCGCTTCGTACGCCACCCCGCCCCCTTCGCTCAACGAGGGGTGCCAGGAATACATGGATGCAGGGACACTGCTCGACGACATCACCATGGCAGGAGAGGGAGGCATCAGGAAGGACTACCACGAATCGAACGATTTTCCTTCTAGAACTGGACCGAATTGTCCTTATTCACGTCATCCGTTTGTATTCGGCGATGAGGAGCATACCCTCGCAACGTTGCCTTCAACTAATATGTTGAAGAAGAGAGTGAGAAAACCCCGCAGCAGAAAAGCACCGATTGCCGGATGCAGTGGTGAGGATAAAGTCCCGGCGAAGCGGAAAAGGCCGGCGGCGACGAGGAAAAAGGGGGTTGTTGCGCCCGTGATGGATTTCTCCCCCCATCAAAAAGAGTTCCATTCAATCGTTCTTCACTCTCCATTTTATTCCCCGAATCGCAGTTCCGACTTACCGACGGAATATTTTCTCTCTGACAACGGCGAATGTTTTCCAGACGCCATTTGCGACGGAGGGTGGGACGCAAACGCAGCGACTTCGGAAAACAGCCTCATGGCGAATTTCTCCGCTTTTCCGGCGTTTCAAAATGGCGGCTCAATCGACGGATGCGATTCTGTTTTTGGCGATCAAATTTCGGACGCGTTTGACGATGCGTTTGGTTTGTCATTTTTGTCTGAGAACGATGAAGCGAGGAGGGGTGGATGGAGTTTAGCTAATCTACCACAGGACTTGGGATTGACGAGCAACGAAGCTGTTTTGTCGCAGTTTGATTCAGAAGGCGAATTTGTTGGAATGTCGCTTCTTGATGGCGGACTGCATGATACGCCGTCACCTTTGAATCTCTCTGATCATTATCGATCGATTCTCGATGTCAGACGAACGACGCCAGTTTCAACTTCGACGCAGGCTAGTTGTGTTTTTTAGTCTGCTTTTTGCACAGTAAATTTATTTAGTAACATTTATGGATTAGTTTATTTCAGATTGTGATCACTCACACTAGCGCGCAGTAGCCTAATCAACGTTGCAAGTTAAAAATTATGAGTGCAAGTGAAGTAGGCACCGTGGGTTATAATCTTTAATGATGTTTAGAGTTTTCAGAAAAGTGTTAAAATAAATCGTTGAGAAATGGTGAAATTTATCACGCAAGATCCTTTGTTCGTTTAGAAATACTTGGTTGTTTTACCAATTTATTAAATAATGGTTGTTTTATTGGAGGCTTTCTCATCGTCAAAATTGATTGACGTCGCAACTAGGACTAGATTGAAATCTTAACGACGGACTAATGATAAATTTTCAGAGCGCGCAGTTTCACAGTAACACAGATCGTTTCATGATCCTACGGATTGTAAATAACACGTATGAAATGCAAGCGTTTCACTTTGCATTTTAGGGCTTGTTGAAATCTTCCGTTCAACCTACAAAAGCCACAGATATATTTTCCCACTCACTCGTAAATTCTGCTTCCATTCCATCATTTAAGGAATCGCTGACAACCTCGATGCAGTCCGCGACATCTACAGACACTTTCTCCCGCTTGCTTGTCAATACTTCCTTGACGCCTTCCCCTTCAACGGTTGTCAATGGTCCTGCTAAGACGTCCAAGGCTGCGCCGCGACGCCCATCGAAACCACCGGGATGCAATTCTTCCCAAAGCGCTCGAAGGCGCCCCAGCAAAACATCGACACAAGAAGTACACTTTGAGAAACCAAATCACAGCGACGATTTTGCCTGGCAAGGTATTAACCAAGAAATGAAATTAACGGGGACGCCGGGCTCGATTGGCAATGTGGCAAACTCATTGACTCAAAACATTACTTCTTATGATGATTCCAGCATCAATTTCATGAAAATCACAAGCGGTGCTCCTTCACTGCATAGGACCATTAGCATGCAGGATTCAGTTACTACGAGCCATTCTCTACCGCTGGTTAACGCTTTACCGTTGAATCCACGTCCGACAAGCGTGTCTGACATTCCGGTGGAGTCTCTTATGCGCGACACGGCTACTCTGAACGCCTGGAAGCTAAGGCATGCCGCAGGCTCCCAGCTTCCCAAACAAATACCTGCACAGGCTCTGCAGCGTCGTCAAGAAGTAAATCCAATCTTGTTATTTTGATGAATTATACTGTCTTTGTCAATATTATGTCATTTCTAAGCGTTATTATTCTACACGTTCTGTAACTAGAGGCTGTTCACATTGAAGACCTGCGACTTTCGTCTGCTTTGTTGGCTAACTAAACGGTGCCCAGGGACCAGGGTCACCATTTTAACTTGTAGTCCTTTGATGAAAGGCTTGCGTGAAATAATAGCAGAGCCATTGTTACTGACACGAATAGGCATGCCATGTAGCCGTATAACATACCCGTCTTTAATGCTATTTAGTGTCATCGTATTGTTGCTTTAGAACTTATACTTTTGACAGGTAAGCCTAGTTATGTAAAAATAGCATTTGATTGTTTGTATTATAAAAAGTTAGTATTCAACTGGGTGTATTATATAACGGTGAACAGTGACAATATCGTTCTTTGTCATCAGGTTTAGGCTTCATGGTTATACTTGTAAAGTGCAGCATGTTGGCCTGATTGTTTTGCTTTGTATCAAAAATAGCTCATGGATTATCCAATAGTTTGACTTTACATTCCAGCCACCTACTTCCCGTCAAAGTATTACAAGCACAACGCCTGTGACACCTGCGCCGCTGCCTAATTTAATCCAACAGTCGCTCATCGCCGCCCCGATAACCAGCAAGCCGACAGCTTCTTCCAATTCCTCACATCCTTTCACCCAGCCCACACAGTCGACTGGATTTCCCTCTCTTCCATTTCCGCTTCCGGCCGTTCCGCCGGGATATCGGCTCGTCATCACACATCGTCCGCTTCCGTCTTCCGCTGAGGGAGAGGATAAAAACCAGCAGCAGTTGGTCACTCAACTTATCATAGACCATCCAACATACACGCCCGCTTCAACGACTGACACGAACATTCAAACATCAAATTTTGCGCCTAATTCTACACCTAATTCTACACCTAATTCTATGCCCAATTCTACCCCTGCTGAAGCCAATCGGCAACCTCTAAAAGTCCACGATGAAGTGTTGTTGTCGAAATCGGCTGTTGATGAAATACCTTCATCTGTTAAGTCGCCCTTGGTCTCTAAGGAACTGGCGGTTCGGCCGAGCAGTCTCGACGTCAAAGACGGATTCAAATCAGGGTATAAGACGTCTTCTGTCAACATCTCTCTCACGCCGTCGCAGAGCGAATCGTTCGGTTTGATCAAGTGTGAGTTCACCGCATCATTGTCTACGTACGTCCGATCTAAATCATTGGAGTCTTGCGACGAAACCAAGCCTGCAACATCTACCACTAAAAGCTGCGATATTCCCTCTGCTGGTGCTGTGGAAAGCAAGATAAGCATAGAAAATATTGCGGAGAAATTGATGAAAGAAGCTAAGCTGATGCAATGCGATCAAAAACGTACCCCGGCAGCCTTGTTCCAACACGAAAGCGCCCTGAGTGTGCAGCAGCAGTATAACAGCACTGTGTCATCCACGGCCAAACATTGCTTCTCAGCCCCAGGCACCCCCGTTAAACAGCCCCTAGGTTCAACTCCTGACAAACCAGACAGTGATACACCATTTTGTCCAATTAAGTTTCCCCTGCAAACCGAAGCGGTTCCAGAAATTTCAGCCGCGACAAGCATCGATATGGCTTCTTTGAACTCTGGACTTGGTAACGGTGGGCCAGCTAAAGATGCGAAAGAGCTGATAACGCATTCAGTTGCCAGCAGGATTCTGGCGAATCTGACGCCTCTTCAGGAGGTGAATCATTGGCTAAAATATTTTAAATAAGGTTGATACTATTGACGTTTAGTATGATTTAGATCTAGGAGACAATTAGGCACTTTTACTATGGGCGACGAAAGTAATAATATTGTAACTCTTAGCAAGTTCAATTTTATTCTTTATACCGGTACTGCACAGTTACGCGATTAAGATCATTTAGAGGTGGAATACCTCCCGCAAACCGGGGAACAAAGAATTGGCTTGCAACTCAGAGCTCCCCTGGCAAGTTGTATGTAACAGGCGACTAATGAAGGGGTAGTGATCTTTTCTTGGCCCCGTGGCACTGAACTCCAGAAACCGCCACCTAGAGTTGATTAAGCCTGAGTTGCTGCCATGTTTTCGCTGTGACATTGTGATTTAGTGCGTCTGCGGAGTAGGTATATTGCAAATTAGGATATTTTGAACGTACATGTATGCTTTGACCATTCATTTAAATATAATCTATCGCGTCCTCAGACAGCAGGTGACAATTAGATGCTTAACCTGTATGAAACCGAACAAGATTGACTTGTCATGAAATTTGAATTACAATTTATTCATTTATTGGACAGTTTCCCTCCGGTGAAGGAGCGGTCTCACTTGTCGTACACCCTGTCATTAAGAAACTCAGCGAACGTCGCGCATTGTCGCCGAGCGGCGCCCCTCGCGTGACGTCATCACGCGGCAGGACGTCACACGCCAAGGGCAGCCACGTCTCCTTCGTACCAAAGATGTGAGCTGAACTTTCTTGGGATGATTTTTCTGAACTTCTGCTCGTTTACTTCTTAGTGATTGATTGACGTGGAATTCGCAAATTTGAACGATTGCGTTTGGTTCAGACATTTTTGAGAAATGTCTACATTCTGATTTCTGAACGCTACGTTAATAGAAAGTCTGCACACGTGTCTCTTGCTCATTATACGTAGCTTTCAAACATATGAGATAATAACACAGGGCAATAGTCCTATATATATTTTATTCGTTTAAGATTGCTAGATCGAGCATCCATATGTAATTGTGAAATAATCGTTTACAGTAGCAAAACGATTCTATGCATTATTGTCATGTTTTGACTTAAACTCTGGTATTCGTGATGATAAGGTTACTATTTTGGCATGATATGATTGGTAGAGATCCTGACGAAAGTGGATATGAGTTTTACCTTGACGCTCCCACATCAACTACCCCACGAGTGGACGAGGATAGAGTCACGTACATCAATAAAGGTTCGTATTTTAATGAGAGCAAATTATTGCTTAAGTAGAGCTATATGCAAGTAAAACTAATGGATAATTAGCGGGTTCTGATGCCCGTGCCCTTCATTGACTAATCAATGGATTTAACAACAATGTAAATTGGTTTTTGTATAATTGAAGTACTCTGTAATGTAACTCGTTTAACGTAACCTATCAAATTTTTCAAACATTCAGCGTATGATTATATAAGTAATCTGGATCATGAAACGAACCACCATTTTCAATATGACAGTATATACAGGCAAGCCTGTAACACAGTGTCCATGTTTACAGGGGCTAGACGTTAATACTGGAGCTGGGTTTTTGCAGCCAGATGCCCTTCCTGTCACCAGCCAGAATAATAAATTACCCTGGACGATGATTATCAGCAAGCGACACGTATGTTTAACAGCCTTGCTGAAGGGCCTGCAATGCATGGTTTCATAGTTGCCGGCGCCGGGACTTGAACCAAGGTCTCTGGACTCTATATCCGACGCCCTAACCACACCACCAGTGCGCCTCCCTTTTATATACCAAGTTTTATAAGTACCTAACGGGGCAAATACAATAGCGGACAATCGAGTTGCAACTGTTTGCAGGACAGTACTACAGCTTAGTGCTCAACTATAAACCGTCTGCTGCAAGTTCACCAGGAGCGAAACGAACCCTCATCAAGGTAGGCTACGAGAGAAAATATTTGAATGCAGGTCTACAGTTTTGTGCAGAATATACTGTAGAGCATTAGAATATACTGTAGAGCAGAAGAATATACTGTAGAGCAGTATAATATACTGTAGAGCAGAAGAATATACTGTAGAGCAGTAGAATATACTGTAGAGCAGAAGAATATACTGTAGAGCAGTAGAATATACTGTAGAGCAGTAGAATATACTGTAGAGCAGTAGAATATACTGTAGAGCAGCAGAAAATACTGTAGACCAGTACAAAATACTGTAGAGCATTAGAATATACTGTAAAGCAGAAGAACATACTGCAGAGCAGTAGAATATACTGTAGAGCTGTAGAATGTACTGTGGAGCAGTAGAATATGCTGATGTGCAGTAAAGAATATTGTAGAGCATTTGAATATACTGTAGAGCAGTAGATTAGTAGTTTTGTAGAAATTCAAGAATTTGTGTTTTTTGCAAAGGTAACCAACAAATTCAATAATATTATTACAATGTTATTATCATTTACAATAGCATGGATGTGGCCCAGTAGCGAATTGTTTGAAGATACTATTTTAGTGAGAAAGCCCATATCCTACGCAAAGTGTGCACATTCCCTGGGGACAATATAATTGACACACCCAACATTCTTGTATTACTGTTTGATTGAACGCTTTGTATAGTTTCATTGACGTTATTATGGGTGCAGTCGATGGTGATGGTGATGTTTCGGGGGAGGCAGCCACATGACGACGAACTCAGGACTTGGGAGTTTTGGCACAACCGTCAGCATAGCTACAAGCAGAGGGTTCTCGACATTGGTTCGTCAATAGATTTGCATATAAAGTCTATTTATCTTTTTTTATCGTATTATCATATTTATTATCATATTTATCATTGTGATGACTACGTGAAAAGGCTGCTGTGCAAACTCAATATTTCTTGGTCGTTCAAAACATTCATCATCGTCGTTGTGCTACATCAGTATTGGTCACATTCAACAGGTCTAAGTCTGGGTGATAACAGACATTAAGGGATTAGACGACAAAAAATAATGGTTAGTTAGTTAGTATTGGGCAAAAGATATGTTTGACAATCTTGCTTTTAATTACCGCATCATATCTTGGTGTCAAATATATGGCTTCTAAAGCGTTTTGCCTAATTAGTCAATAAAAGTATCAGCTTGTATCTGTGCTGTTTTAGTTATTTTCTAAACTACAAAGCAAATTGCTCAATTATGATTAAGGTTATTTTTGGTCATGTTTATGATTTTTCACAACATTTTACATTTCGCTTCTTTTTACTAAGGCCCTGATATTTTAGGTAGCCAATATTGTATGCGAAGTTAATTTTTGCCATAGCTGGAAGGTTACCTTCAGGGGCGCTTTATGCATTTATTAATTTTGTGGACTTAGATTCCAAGATCAGCAAGGGCTCTATGCCGACCAGTCTCAACGAGATAGCCTTTAATGCGGTGGCTGTGGGTTGGAATCCACAAGAATCGCCTGTAACGGTAAGTATTTTTGTCTTGTATTGTTTTTCTAATGGGAACTTAGGGACCGTGTGGGAGTAACGAAGACTACTATAGTCCGGTTCTATGTAAGAGGACCACCACAGAACCGCTCCCTCTTCTTCAATTGCCTTTTACGACTCGTCCGGGAAGCTCTGGGCTGCGAGTCTATTCCTTGTTCCCCGACATGCTGGGGTAGAGAGTAACGGTAATCTGATCTGGTGCAAAGCTTTAAGGTAAAGTTAGATTACATGTTAAATTTGGATTCCATTCCATCTTTCTGGAATCCTATGACGAAGATATAATGTATCATATACACATGCTAGGCTATTTGCTTGCTTGTCTGATATTGACCTTAGGCCTATCTGTGATAATCTCACATTCACTTGCTGAATTGCTTAATTATGTTACATGTATTTTGTAGCGTTGAATCATGTATACAGTTATGTAAAATTTTGCTTAGTTTTTGGTTTTATCTTGTAGAATGCTTCATAAATTTTCAATGATAACTGTTGCTCGATAATTGTTCAATATTAATGCTAAATATTATTGTTGGTACAATTTTTAGCTGAATGTTGCGATCAACTGCCTGAGTACTGACTTTAGTCATCAGAAGGGAGTGAAGGTTGGACATACCTCTTCTGATTTATCTTACTACAACAATTTAATTAAATGCCTATTAAATCTCTTAAATGCTAGCTAGAAGCTTACGAATACAAATTTTGTTCCTTTGGCAGTTTTTTTGCGCGTCATCTTCAATAGCTATCTTTTTTCTTTTTTTTATATCGCGGCCGTCTTCCCATGAACCACCATACGCAGATGATGAGCTCTACGGGCGTTACTGATTACAGTAGCAGTTTCTTCTTCTTCAAGTAGTTAAGTGCAGATACACGCAAATTTTCTGTTTTTTTACCAGTTTGTCTTTACAGCTATGCATTTTTAGGTGATATCTTTTCACGGTTTGTTTTTTTTGCAGGGAAATCCTTTGCACATTCAAATAGATACATTTGAAGACGAAAACTCCATCGTTCCGATTCACAGAGCCTACGCGCAAATTAAAGTCTTCTGCGATAAGGTATCATTATATCTTGCATGACGATGATCATGATCTTGATTATCTTTCATGGCTTTTCTAGGAATGTGAAGTGATTGAATCTTATTCATTGAAACAACACGTTCTTCTTTTTAAAGAATTTTGAATCTCTTTTTCTGAATCTTTCAAAAAACTGAAACTAGAATAACCTCCTGTTTCAAGTTTTAGTGTTTAACCCCTAGTCGGAAATTTTGGTTAAAATGCATTTTGCGACTTTGTGTCTTTGCAACTTTGCTACTGCGACTTCGCGATTTTGCGGCTTGGTTTATGAAAAATATGCTTGAAGTGTACAAGATTTAGCCTCTAGTTGGATATTTCGTTTAAAATGCATTAGCAAGATGGCACTATTTTGAAGTCTTTTTCATCATTTTCTTCACTGTAATGCAGCGAAATTATGAGGTATTAAGACAATCCTTTAGAAAGAAAAAACTATCTCTAAATTTCTAGGTAAATGTAGCTGTGCTTTGTGCATTGCATAGACTATAATTATTATATTTGACTATTCTTGTAGTGTAGCATTCTCATGCAGAATTACTCTATACTATTTATTCTTTTCCATTTCATTATCGTAGGCTCTTCTAGCACTGCTGTGTTAAAATAAACACCGCGCTAGATTGCCTGATGTTACCTAGGCCCACGCTTGCTCATTTGATGAATGATCTGAAATTTGCTCCTGTTCGGTAGAAGATCAAGTCACAGTGATGATAATGTTGCAGGGAGCTGATAGAAAGGCGAGGGAGGAGGAACGAAAAAGATCAAACAGTGTGGACCAAGGTCTGCATTTAATGAAAAATTCATTTTCTTATTACATTTTTGTTGTATTATGGATTCATTTAGTGGTTCGATTACTATTTGCAAAGTATTTGAATATGTATAAATTTGGCTAATTTCAATGGCATGGCTGGCAATCAAATTTCTGATAGAATATTATTTTCTCTTCTTTCTCAGCCTGAGTAAATTTTTTTTTAAACTGTAGGCTGTCAGCTTTCAACCCCTAGTTGGATATATTAATTTTAATGCATTTAGCGGGTTTGTGGCCTTGCGGCTTTGCGGCTTTGAGACGTTGAGACTTTGACACTTTGAAACTTTGAGACTTTGAGACTTTGCGTCCCAGGGTCATCTCTAGAAGGCATTTCTAGCGAGTTGCTTATATAGTTAAAGAATACAAGGTTTGCGAAGAAAGGTGTTTGAAGTGTGCAAGATTTAACCCCTAGTCGGATATGTGAGTTAAAATGCATTTGCAAGATGGCTCTATTTTGAAGCGTTTTTCATCTTTTTCGTCACTATAATGCAGCAAAACCAATGAGGTATTAAGGTAAGTGAAAACAATGACCGCCATCATTTAAATTCTTGTAAAGTACCGGGTAATTACATTTTTTAGGCGATAGCTTGCAGGCGATTATCTATGTTTATAAAACTGTGGAAACCTAGTAAAAGCAATGGGCAATGGGCTAAAACGATGCATGGTTGAATTTGATTTGAAGCGGTTGAGGACCATCTGCACCAAGAGCCAAGCGAGAGAACTCATTTCTACACAATGCAGGACAGAACCACTCCACCAGTCTACTTCTCGCCGTCGGATCGCTTTGGCTCCAAGGTTTTCAAATTATATTAATTTTTACCGTGTTCTGCTCCTCAGCAAGGCTGTTAAACACGTAAGTGTCGCTAGCTGCTAACCCCGTGCCGGATAATTATTTATGTGCTTGGCGTCAGGAAGGGCATCCGGCCGTTAAAACTTAGCTCCAACAGCCCACTCAGGACGCAAACGTAAACCTGTGTCAATACATGGACATTAACAGATTAGACTATAAAAAGGCGGTTAGTAGTTATTTTATCCTGTTTTGGTTAATGCTAGCATATCAGTATCTATTCGAGTAGATCATAGAGGGGTTGATTGGTGCCAATCTTAATTTCTTGGCACAATGTATTTTGGATTTCATTGTTTGATCATTTAGATCTCTGACAGTTAGACATCTCTGATATGCGCATAAAAAAATTAGTGAGGGTTTTAGATTATCTTTGCGAAAATTTATCGTAAAGAGTAATCGATACAAAACTGTAAAACAACCTGATATCTGTATTATGATAAGTAGTTTCATTTTCATAGTGATATTGCGGGTCTAATTTTTTGCCAAAATTGTTGCATTCGTGATTCACTGCTGATGCTTGACGTGCAGCCAAGTGTTCAAGTGGCTGAACCGACTTCAACTCTTTTCCCAGCTATGGGTCATCGTCGAACAACGAGGTAGGCTATATGCATATGCATCTTTTGGGCTTTAAACGTGCTTTTGTGTGATTAGGCAAACAGGGCTTCCTTTAGCTGGCATCGCGGCGTCCGATTCGTTCGATAAGCATTCCTGGTCAGGTATTTTTTTTTTATTACGTTATTTCGAAATGTTACTGCAGTTGATACTTTATTTCGAACGTTTGTATTTTGCAGTCAAGGTGACATGGTGCAACAGCCTCAATCTTCTCAAATTTCTTACGACGAATCAATACGAAAACCTTATCGAAGTAGGGCACTTTATTTTTGGTTTTCGATTTCTTACAGAATCAACTAATTCTTCAAAATATTGAATCGAGCTAAGCCATCATTACAATTTTGTAGTTGAAGCGTTCATCATTGTCTGATATCAGTATCTATTTTGCTGTTTTGAAATTCAAAATTGAAAAGATGGAAGGAATGGATGCATGATAAAAAGCAGTGTAATAGTACATTGACAATAAGAAATGTTTTTTTCAGCACTGCTGTATGTTCGAGAGATACAGGAAACAGTATTCTGCGCCTTACATCTTGAGGAACCTACTCTCATCTGTCTAACCAGAGCGGTAACGGCTCGCTTTCTATGCAACAATAATTATGAATTAGCTTCGCCTGAAAATTTTGAATGCTCAAAATTTTTTTCGAATTTCCAAATTATAATCATCAAAATATTATGATGATTGGATGAAAGCAGGCAATTTTTAGATATTGTCTAATGCTGCTGTTTCATTGTTAAGCAATCTTTTATTTATCCGCTTCTGGCGTGGTATATTTTCAAATGCTTTAAAACATAAACTAATTTGTACATCACAACAGTTGTTTTATTATTGGCTGTAAGCGTAGTGCGGACAAATTAAAGATCTTCTGTTTGTTGCTTCAGATTCAAGAGAAATACAGCTTGCCTGTGGATTGCAGGTTGAACCTCTTCAACCAGTCAGATAAATGGTATGCATACAATGCATGCAATCCATAACGGATTCTATTTTATATTCTGAGATCAAAATGGCAACAATCAAAGGGCAACATATTTTTTACGATACATAATTCTTATATCCGTACCCACCATTGCGAGTTAACCTCGAGTTAGCTTAATCGGCGGATTGAGTGACGTCACGCTAGGCACAGGAGATTGACAACAGTCACTCTCAACTCTCCGATTGACCAACTCCAGGTTAACTCGCTATGGTGGGTACAGATATTAATCAATGAGAAAGATATCAATTAATCACAAGGATATCAATTTGAATTTTTTTTTCTTCTGCTTCTCAAATCTTGAGGTACAAGCTTAGCATTCTACAAAATCGTTCAAAATTAAATTTATGCGCTCAGTTTGAAGCGCTCTCGCTAAATATTTCCTCTGTCGTTAAATGCAATGCAAAACAGCGCTTAGTTCTTCTGGACACAGCAATCTTTCATCCATTTAGTTTATTCACTTATTGAAGCTCTCTTTTCCCCCCAAAAATTGTAAGTCAAAGCGCTTGACTATAATATTGTACTATTAACAATTTCTGCTGCATGTCGATGAATTCCACACTGGCACAATTGGAGCCGAGAAAAATTTATATCTACAGAGTGAGTCAAAAAAAAATAATCCCTTAGAGATATATATTGGTCATTTTAGACGTGCCCAACTTGTTGCGTTAACAAAGCCATGCTTCCAGCACTTGGGCCGCAGTGAGGTGCAGCAGGTGAACATGGCCTACTGGGCCATCGATATCTCAGGCACACGCCGTCATGAATGTGCATTCTAGCACGAGTACAAGGATTAGTTAACATGAAATTCAAGACAAAAAACATTTTTATGAGCTTAATTTTACTGCATACATTATTTTTTTGACTTAATTACGCTCGTTCAATTGATTTTTTGAACTTTTTTGCGCCAACATTCGTAACTTTTGAACTAGAATATATTTCCCAATGAAATTTGTTGGTCTTGTTGCAAATTATCTCAGCTACAATCCTTACAAATATGAAACAAAAATATTAATTTTTGACAGAGTTATTGCGATATCGCTAAGGGATTATTTTTTTTGGACTCACTCTGTATAGCTTCTTCTGCATGAGGGTACAATTTTCTTCTGCAAATTTAAAATTGAGGGGCCCGGTGGAATAATGGTCCTAGTCGACGTAGTCCCTTATATTTTTTTATTTATTACTGTGCCCTCCTCTACTATTGGTGTAAATTTGAAATGAATCAAAATACAGGGTAGCAGTCTAAAATCGTCTGAGAACGGGCACCACGGTAGTACTTTCGCTTTCCGCCATTGCGAATTATTATCGATTTTCTCGTTACGCTCCAATCTTTTTCAGTCGCATATTCCACAGGGCCTTTCAATTACGACTACGTGTTCAGTTTCGCTTTAATCAATGTTCAACGTTAATATTTAATGATTTTTGTTAATTATCCGACAGCGTGATCAGGGTGAGCAATCACGTGGTCGAGCACTTCTCAAACAGGTCGACGTTTGTCATCGACATTCGCAAAGTCATCCGCACCGATCTGGAGTCTCGCTATACGCCGAGACAAGAAACGATGTATGACGTCACGCTAACAGATCTTTTACCTTCAGACGCAAGTGTCAGATTGTAGAGATGTGACTAGAGCACTGCTTGGGTGCAGGGATAAGTTTGGTCCTGATATAACATGCGTAGCGTAACGCTTGCTCTTTCTAAAAAAGGGGGAGGAATTTGTTGTTTATGGACCAGGTGTAGCACAAAAACTATATACAGTCCCGTTCTGCGCAAGAAAGCTGGCACAGAATCTTCAGTTCTTCAGTTACCTTTTACGGCATTCCTGGGGAGTTCTGGGCTGAAAAATAATTCTTGGTTCCCCGCCTTGCAAGAGGTTTCTAAAACTTGAATCGTGCTCCGTTTTTACTCAGAAGTCGAAACGAACGCTAAACCAATTTATCGTTCATTAATAATGAAGTTAATATTGCTAGCATAGGTACTGTGACACCCTTAGTGGCATATCCACGGAAGAAAATGATTTTTCTTTTTAATTTTGCATTCGATGCGCTGATTTCTTGGAGTGAAATTATCTTTGGGTATGCCTTTAAATTTCACAAGACTTATGATCTTAACTTCTTTTTGCAGATGACATGAAGTTATAATCATTTCATTGTCTCTGTCTGCCAAAGTCTTTCAAATTTAGTAATAATTATTTGTATATTGTACAGTATTGAGTATAGAGGAGATTGTAGGAAACTGCTGTAGTCCACATGCATTTACTGTAATATTTTAACCAATTTACAAATGAATAGTAGTTACTATGGATATGATTTCTGAATTGATATAATATAATTTTTACTATATTTTGCGTATGCATATGAATTGCGTGATATTTTAAAGTGCACATCTAAGCATGCTAAAGTGCCTGGACAAGCGTGTGAGAAAGTTATATTTTTGAAGTCGTTAGTACTATTTACACTGCCATTCTGCAATGTTAGAAAATAACGAGCCTCGTAGAACTGTATTCACTAATTATTATGTCATCCATGACTCTTCGAGTGTACTGCATAATCATTTTTGAATACGCCAACCTTTTCGTTTGCCAAGTTGCGAAGCGCTAATTGATTATGGTATGTATACAGATCGTAGTTGTAAGTAGTAATTTAATTTTAGTAAATTAACGAAGTTGATAGAACAATGCGCGCGTAATTATTAATTAATTGATAACATTAGTGTTGTAAAAGCTCAAAAAGAATCTGAACACATTAGGCTAGTTAACTTACATAATTCTACTTTAAATTTAGCAAGTTATGATCTTAACTAACCGAAAAAGGGTTGCAATTGATACTGGATAAATTAAATGATGTAGCAAAAACATATGACGTGAAGATAAACGTGAAGAAAACTAAGATCATGAAAATATCCAAAAATGGAGGAGTTATTAGCATTGTCATAGAAGGAAAAGAAGTTGAGCAAGTCAGCAAGTTCAAATATCTGGGAGCTTTGGATTACGGAGGATGGGAGGTGTGACGCAGAAATCAGGAATGGCAAGGGATCCCTTTACCGAGCGAAGGGAGCTGTTGGCTAGAGGGCTGAGCAGGAAAGTGAAAAAGAGGATTGTGAAGGCGATGGTTTGGTCTGTGGCATTATACTGCGCTGAA
>JAQIWG010001988.1:0-22037 GCA_034695025.1 Chamaedrilus cognettii | reverse complement strand
TCATAAATCATCGACAGTGTACTAAATGAAATAGCTAATATTTCATTTGGTACGCTGTCGATGATTTATGATCTAGTATTATTTACTCCCATGAAGTTAGTTATATTCGAATTACACTTTCTGTTTATCTTGATATTCCAAACTATTGTATATGGTGACGAATGTAGGAACAAAGGATTGAATGTTGCGTTCACTCATTTTAAAAAGTTGCACATTTGTATCAATGATTTTTTGGCATCATTTATACTTAATTTAATTACATGCACCGAAAACACCACAAGGTGTATTTATTTAATCCCTGTTGACATCAGCCTGCAAAGATCTGAAAGGATGACACTTGTTGCCCCTTCGTCCATAGTCAACATTAACTATAACCGATCTGCTATATGTGCATGAAACCAGTGCCGTAGTCGAGGGCCCACATGCTTTATGCGCAATATTTTTTGTGGTACCGTAGTGATCAGAACTTAGTTCAGGAAAGAAAAAGACATATCTCCTCCAGCACACCCTCCTCCTCTGCACTGAATTTCCAAGGAAGGAAGCACAATAAGCATTTTTTTTGTAAGGACACCAGCACTAAAAGAAATCTTCAACAAGTATCCCAGCCAAGATCTACACGTGTGCACCTACCGTCTTCTAGAGGCTCCAGACGAATGGCGACGCCGACTACAGATAGGAGATGCTCCTCTTGCAGAGCCATGCGCAACGACTCCCCAGCACCCATGTAACTGGCGACGAGCCAGGTCTGCAAGCGACTAGGCGCCACCTATTCAAAGAAATATCAATAATGATTATTATTATAATTGTTATTGCAATATACTTTTTCTTCTTCTTTATATAAAGAAAGAAGCGCTTGAAGACCTGCCTGTCACAAGAGATAGTTTTGAGGAAAGAGGAAAAATAATTGAGGAAAGACACTCCATTTATATCCAGGCGTCCAAAGTGTCGAAGGCAACAGTCATAAGCATTTTGCACCGTTGCATGTGCCAATGACAGATGAACATCTCGTCATCGCTTTCATCTCGGAAGCGGCGCATTACGTAGCGGCGCACGACGTCGTTGCTACCACTCGCATACGTATTTTGGTAGCGTGTCAATTATCTCGACGTCCCATGTCATGCATTCGCCGCTTCGCCACCGAATCTACATTAGTCCATTGATCTCTAGACGTCAATCCTTGAGTGCCGATGTCACCAGCCTATCGCTGCCATGGTTTGGGAACAATGCACGGGTTCATGCGCGACAAAACATATTTTGAATGTTTTTATATCGAGCCATTCTACTCGCGTCGCGCCTGCATGCAAGCCTGTTTGAGCCTCGATCCTGTTCTTGTGGTGAACCTATTCATCAAAATGGGTGAGGGGTTTGCATTGATTAGAATCAATCAGTAGATCTCTCCCAATGCAAGTTGCTTCGTCGTCCAATCGTAAGCTGCAATGTGCTTTGCACATTGGCCAGCGCTTGAAGCCCACTACTGTAGCGAGATGCCCTAGTGGTCAACTTCCTCACATTTACTACTCATTCAGCTTCTGGTTAATTCGAGCTCCTGCTCCAGATTATCAGATTTACTACAAGCGTGGTCAGGCGTAGGCGTTGTCGTGGATTGACACTTGTTGCTTCCTATTGCTAGTAGCTGTAGCTCTGCCTTTATGGCTTCCGTTTAAGGCAAAACAACCTCTCCATACCAAGTCTTCATCTTTACCCAGTGTCATCAGATACTACAGCATGGGCCACAATCAATCAGGTCATCTGGGCGCAGACGCCACAAATCAGCAGGCATGGGACAAACCTCAGCTGATCGCCTGACCGTCTTGAGGTCGTCTGCTCATGACGCAAGGGGCAAGGCAAGGCTGCAGACCGCGCATCCCATGGCCGAGACTGGCGTCTTCAAAAGAAAATAATAACTTACACCAAGATTTAAGAAATTCGCCTTGGAAAGGAAAAAATTGATGCAAACTGCCGAACCTCCAAACTTAACCTGATGGCGAGATGGTCAATACCTCAGGTTCGCATATGAGGCGGAGAGGGGCTAAACATCAACATTCACAAATGCTTTGTCGTCCATTTTCAAGCGTCAACATCCCATCCCGACTACAAGGGAATCGTCCGGTGTCTCAAGGACTGATGGCAAGCGGCCAGACGAGCAAACGTTCGTTCAGTGACAGAGTGCAAATGTCTCACATGTGAAGTCACAGTGGTTGACGCACAGTGACATCTGTAAACTATAGGTGGCAACAGCGACGCAGTGCGGTGCAGCAGCATGCGCCGCTTAGGAGAGATTCATCTCTCGTACGCGCATATGGTTAGACCCTATGCACCAGTTGCGTTAGAGACTTTGGAAGCCTTCAGCTCGTCGGGTGTGCTTTTACATAAAGAACCAAGTCGCTGATTCTCTCTCGCAGCAGGTATACTCCTCTCCACACCAAGTCTATCAGCGTCAAACGTCCATTTTCAGCAGTTTTATCGATTTCATAGAATCCTTGCCTGGGCTTTATCTTCTTGGAACGTATGAATGCGCCTATCATATTCAATAGGATAGGCCTATTAAGTTCAAGTATCGTGGAGTATGGATTACGATATACTGTATGCTATGTAGTATATACTAAATACTACATACTATATACTCCATGTACTATATATACTCTACATGTATATACTAAACGGTGTTCCAAAAAAACCGGAACCTCTTGGTAATGGTGGTGTATCTTATCTTCGTCAACAATGCATGGAATTGTGCGAAATTTTTACATGTTTTGGCCGTACAATAGAGGCACACATCTATGCTCGCCGAATTCGACATTTCAAGATGTCTGCCGTTAGCATTGACACGTGCGCACGGAGGTATACAAGGTGCCCGAGCCACGCAGCATTATCGATAACGCACTCATTGAATTCGTCCAATGTTGTCACTTATTGCAGAGTTATTGCGCTCTGGAGTGCGTCGGCTTTCTTACTCATATGTTTGTGCATGTCTTGCATCTTAAGCCAAATTTAATAGTAAGTGCGTATTGCATGGTTGGTTACAAGTTTGTTGGCCGTATGAAGGCGTGATTATCCTTTAGCGGCTGCTGCGCAGCCCTGCGTGAGCGGTGTATTAGCGGAGCGTTCACAATATTAGCTTGCAATATTCTGCTATAATTGCAGTCCAAATTTGTTCATCGATACCTCATTGTTAATGTCTGTAAATTTCATAGAAATATCTGGCATATTGGCAACGCTAATTCATTTAGCGACAGAGATTCCAGTTTTTTTTCGAACACGGTGTATATGCTGCGTAATAATCATAGCAATGGATGACAGTCGTGAAACAGAATCGTGAATCAGCCCTAGGATAGTAATGGCAAAGGACGCCTTAAGCAAATGTAGTTGAAGAGTCAATTTCATTGTTGGCTGAGAAGCGAAAATGCCTAAAGTAAAACTTGGACTCTGAAGAAGTAAGATGATATGAAGAACAGAAGCATGTGAAATGTGAGCATGGAGAAGTATGAAGAAAATAAGATGGATGGAGAAGATAACGAATCAAGCGTTATTGAAGAGTAGAGAGAATAACAACAATTCATGACTGAATAGATAATTACAACAAACCGCCTTTTTTGTCATTGAATCTGTTAACGTCCATGTTTTCAGATAGGTTTAGACGTTTGAGCCTTCAAGCCTTCATGAGAACTGCTGGAGCCGGGTTTTTTATGGCCAGATGCCGTTCCTGACGCCAACTAAATAAATAATTATCTGGCACAGGCTTGGCGACACTTGTATATTTAATATCCTTGATAAAGAGCTGGTAACACGTGGTTTCAAATCTGCAAGCGCAGAGACTTGAACCCAGGTCCTCGCAGGACTATTTGTCCGACGCCTTCACCACTACATCACTGCGCCTCACACAATGGAAGAAATAATAGCAATGATCAAATTGATAGTTGGAGGAAAAAAGGGATTGGCAATGAAATGAGAGGAGATGGATTGTTGCGACAAGTATATGCATATGTACTCAGATAAAAAATGGTAAAAATTTTGGTTTTTCCAATAAACTCTTTAAAATCGTTCTCCCTGGTTTTCCGATATTTTGTGAAAATATCTTAAAGGTAGCATCGAGCAAGTCCGATGCCCTGGCCGAAAACAGTGCAAACAGGATGAAGAGTAAAAAGTTATCACGATTCGTGCAAAAGTGCTTCACTCTTATGTGAAATGTTTTCCCAATCATTCTAGGACTAGTTCGGGGTCATGTCGCGCAGAAATAGGATTCCGTGAGATTTAGAATGATTAAATGTTGAGCGATATGTCATTCATATTATGTAAGAATGCACAACAATAATGCAGAACATTGTAGGATAAGTTTGATTTTTTCTTTTTATGTTATTGATTTATTTCTGTCTTCTGACAAATAAACACATATATATATAATTTTCATGGTGAGCAGCATAATTGCATGACCTATTAAGCTGAAGGTTATGGGCGATAAGAAAAAATGCCTGACCTTGTCGAATTGGAGTTCGCTGCTGGGTGCCATGCATCTCTCTACAGCGACAACCAGTGACGCGTTGGGCAGGACAAGGTCGTCGACCTTAGCCCCCGCACGCAGCCGCGCCATTACCCCGCTGGACTCCCTCAGGACACCAAACTCCTTAACCATATCAGAGCTCTGCGCTGTCCCCGTACTCAGAAGCTCCGCAGTTCCTGCACTTCGGGATTTCTCGTCGGTGTGCACAGCCAGTGGACGTAGAATGCGTAGTGCGCTTTTTTCTAATCGAAATACTTCCCCCATGTCAGCCGCCGAGGTGAGAGCGCCGACGCCCCCAGAGGCGCGTTTTCTGGAGGGCAGATGGAAAACGCTGACTTTGACGACATTCTGAGTAAAGAGCAGAAGCGACTCTCCGGCACTAGCGAGCATGCGCAGCAGTTCCCGCACCTGCACAACGCAGCGCAGCTTCTCTGCATCAGCACGACACAGCGTAGCAACTTCTGCAATAGTGCAGCAACTCCTATACCTGCACCACACAGCGCAGAAACTTTTAATAATGATAATAATAATAATGAAATAATAATAGTGGGGTTGTCGTCCGTTTCATAGTCTGACGACCATATCGAGGCCGCCCTCCGGCAACATCATTCCTAGTCTAAACAGGCTAAGATACCAAAGCGAGGAGGAAAGTGTTGTCGGTAGGCCGGTTATGTTATCCATTGGGCAGTTGGTAAGGTTAATAAACTTAACTTTTATACCAGAATGAGGCAGCACTCAGTTATAGCTGCCTCTTGTCGCTGCATCGCACAGCAAAGTTACCCACAGTAACTACTAATGCAACCTGTAGTACACAAGCAGTAAGTAGTTGATTGTGTGATATCACTGGTACAATAGTTGATATTACTTTTAGCAGAGATGAAACTGACCTCACTGTCGTCGTAGTGCTTGCGGCTGATCTCACTACGCTGCGCCTGCGCACGGGTGCGCAGGGGAAAACGAAACAGCGTCCCACTGTATGATTCAAGCTCGGAGTCAGGGCGCAGGTCGCAACCAAACACCCCGTTGTACGGGCGGAACTGGTTGCCGAACCGACGTAGGTTGCGTTTGTGTCTGCACGTGTCAAACAATCAAACACGTCACAGTAAAGGCTGGTTGTGATATTAACCTGCAGTGAGTCACCATCATCTATCATAACAGATATAAGTGTCTTCGTTTCCTCTATAAATGAATTTTAATCGCAGACACAGGCATTCCGGCTTACTAACTTAACAAGCAATTCATTCACTTCGGTTATGCGAAGTTTGATTATGAAGACTTGTTTTAAGACTTGTTCTGTCATTATCAGACCAGACACTAGACCAGACTATACATAGCAAACTGCAACATGCGTTACTTAGTTTTACACCAAGCAATGTATCAACTACACCGCAGGCAACACCGGTTAATTAAGCAGTTGCTATCAGTATTACTGAACGCCGGCATGCCGATGTGAGGCGGACAAAGTGTGGACAGTATTTCTGCAAGACTGTGCGCAGTTTTGGTCTACTTGCATTTATAATGTTTCGTATATTTTATAGCCACTCTATAACATAATTATTGTTAAATGCAGCCAACCCTGCAACGTTCATAGATAATTTATACACAAAGATGTAATTAAAACGTTCTGCCGGTGGACATTATGCACGTAGTTTCACAATATTTTACATCATACATATATATTTTGTTATTTAAAATTATTCACAATATTATGCAAAAGTTGAATTTTCTTAAATGTGCTGCTCAACAATAAAATAGACTTTTTGTTTATAAAATTGGTTGATTTCAGATCATCTTCTAGTATCATGTTTTCTACACCGTGGCTCAAAGTAAAGGACCTAATGAATTTCTTCAATGACTACGGAATGCGTTGTAATTTTTTTGCCACATAAACTTGGATCATTTCTTCATATTTCTGTCAATTGTCATTGAATTTCATCGATTTTTTATGACGCGTTTTCGTAATAAGCACCATGCTGCTAAATTTGGATAAGTGACGTCCAGCGCTTTGTGTCAATCTTCTTTTATACCACGCTTTTCGATCGTTTCACGTGCATGTTAAACCAAATCTTGTTGAAACTTGAAGTGTACATTCCTGGATTGCTAACAATTATTGAATTGGAATATAAAAGAGATCGTTACCGCAAAATTGTTGATGCAAACAGCAATTAAACAGTTTCCCAGCTTGGTTGACACGTTATTTGTAGGTCAACTTTGACTACTCGTATCTTTTTACCCGCTCAATGAAATTCAATGAAAATTGACAGGAATATGAAGCAATGGTCCAAGTTAAAGTGGCAAAAATTTCATTGACAACGCTTATTGCGTTCTGTAGTTTTGAAGAAATTCGTTGGGTCCTTTACTTTTGAGCCACAGTGTAGTGTAAGCTATACACAATGTAACGTTGTAAAAAAAAAAAATTGGAAAATTCTATCGATCACAGAACAATGTTGAAAAACTAGCATAGGTTAAAAGTAACTCTCTTCCACCTTTGGCTTGTCTGTCCCGCACTGCACCTTCTTACTTCCTACCTCAGTAGTAGTTCACAATCTGTTTCTATCGATTCTCACTCAACCACTCCCGCACCTATGAAAACTGGCACAAGGCTCCGTTCTAGGACCCCCACTTTTCCGCCTCTATACTACTCCTCTCAGTCATTTGTTGGCTTCACTCCTCTCTCATTCACTTCCATGCTGAACGCAACACGCGCCTCGACACTAAACGCCAACATAACGGTAAGTCTAACCCTAAAGGTAACACTAACAGATGTGAAGTCAAACAATTATCATAGCGTGCCGTGTTAGTAGTCTGCATTTATTGATGAGTGAGATTAAACATTTTCTTGGCTTTGTTCCTTAGAAGCAAATAAAATAATGCAGCAAGGCAAAGCGTGGCCGAGCTACTAGCATTTGATTTGCAGGTTGGATATGTGATTCATCAGATACTGTGGTGGCGCAACAACTCTCCTGAGAATGCCCCTTCGCGTATTTGTCCCATACTCATCACATGCTCACCAAATGCTGATATGCAGTTGGTGTTCGTTCTTAAGCAGCATATTTTAACGTTGTTAAGGGCTCAATAGTAGAGTTGTAAAAAGGCAGCATATTCGCATAGGGTAATTTATACATTCCATTGCTGTATACCCCCGCAGGCCAGTGTACAAAGAATTGGCTTGCTGCCCAGAGCTCCCTGGAAGAGTCATGAAAGGTGACTAAAGAAGGGGGAGCGGTTCTGTGCCCACTCTATCGCACAGAACCGGACTGTATATTGTCTCTGTCTGACACGGTCCTTAAACTACTACAAAAAAATCATTGTGGTATAAACATTGTAATAGTGAATCTTTTGTTTTACTTTACAAGCCATGCGCACTTTTTTTTCTTTACATTTTAAGCGTTTTTTATCATCATAATGACATGAAGGTTACCACTCCGGCACTTAGATGGTGATTATTAGATGAATTTCTAGACATTTTCGTCAAGAAAACTGCAAAGCCAAAAAAAAGCTGCCACAACACAAACTAGTGTGTGTGTGTAACACACACACTAGCGAGTGTATGTGTTACACACACACACTCGCGTTTTGTGGCCGCATTCCCCACTTACGCAGGGATAGGCCATTTGCAGCAATGGACTGTGATGGACACCCGCCCTCCCTTTATCCTATCCGTCGCATCCTCACGTCCTAACTCAATCATCCTCACCCAATCATCCGGTTCCTTTCTCAAAGAATGTCCAAGCCTTCTCAGTCGGTTTCTTCTTAGCACCTTTCCCACGGCCTCCAATCAGGGGCGGTTCTAAGGGGGTCTAGAGAGGGCTAAGACTCCCAAACTCAGAAAGTTGGCCCCCTCACTAGCCCTCCCACTTTAAACAGAAAAATAATAGAGGCTCATTAAGGGTGGTGCTATGGGGGTGGGCAAAAGGGGATATAGCCCCCCCACTTAAAAAATTGTGTTGTTTGCGTCAAGTTCCAACTGTTATGATTAATAAATGGAGGTTTTCTATGTATCAGAAGCTATGTATAATTGTTCTGGAGGAGAAAAGTTTCTGTCAGCACACCCCCCCCCGCTCTTGAATTCTGTCTGGAAAGAAAAACGCTTGGTAGAGTGGTGAAGTTTATCCCAAATTTATCCTTTGCCCCCCTCAAAAAAATTCTGGCGCCGCTCCTGCTCCAACCTCATTCTAGCTCTTAGACCGGCCACTATACTTTCTCTCTCTTTCTCTTTCAATCACACTCCACTCACCAACCTCCAGACCATCCACCATCAAAAGCTGCCACAAAAGAGTAGTGGGAGTAAAAAAGTAGTGAAAGAGCAGTGGATAGAGTATCGGTAGCTTTCGCTCTTTTATAAATGAATTTTCATCACAAAAACTGACATTCCTGTTAATTTACGTTACTCTACTTCTTTTCGCCGAACTCCATCATTGCTGACGTTGTAGCGCTTGAGGCTCTTCCACAATCTTTCTTCACCCCTCCCAGTACGATTACCAGTTAAAACTTGATATGTCAAGAGTGATGAAATGCCAAGTTCTCTGCTGAATGGTGATACTAAAATGTTAAGCATACAGAACAATGAATATCTATTAAGTTCGTTAAGTCTATCTTTTAAAACTTATTTGACAGAAATGAACATCAAATGACTGAAGCGGGCTACTGATGCCTGAGGCCCAATTACTTTCTCCTTGCTCCAACTACTTGCATCTGGGCTTTCACCACTTCATGAATGGATGTCTGTCCATGACGACGAGAGTCAATGACGTCGTCAGGTGCCGAAACGGACCTAAGGGCCACAACCCATTACTATTATAATTTATAATAATTACTCCAATATTGCAGCAGAATAGCCCTACCTCTATGGATACACTGATAGCATGCTACAAGTGACGTGAGCGTGACCTGCGCAGGTCGATCCTGATGCCGGGTTTGTAACGGTTCTTGATGCTCTTGCCGAGGTGCGTCGTGTGCGGGTCAAAGATCACGATGCTGTGCCGACTGACGAAGCTCGGAACGTCTGTCAGGTTGTAAACTGCATTGAAGCCGAGACCAAATCGGCCGATCTTGTCCGCCTGAGACTCCTTTGTTGCGCCACTCAGCTTCGTTATATTTTCAAAATCCTTGAAACAGCAGGGCATAACTCAAATAGGAAATAGGTAGCAGTAGTAGTAGTATTAGCTGGAGTGGTAGTAGTAGTGGAAGTGAGAGTAGTACACTAGTAGTAGTAGTAGGTTTCTTAAGCCATGTATACTGAGCATCTCAATATCAGCAATTTGACCAACCAACCGAGCCCAAACACAACCGTTATTCTGAGCACGTGCTGGGATTGTAAGACATACATTTCACTGAAATAGTAATCTAGATCAGGGGTTCTCAACCTTATTTGATACGGGGAACAGTAACTTTATATAATGATGGTCGAAGAACACCAAGAGAAAATACTGCGTATGTTAACACCAAATGTGACTGGTGTGGAACAAAAACTAAAACGTGTATCTACACCGTGTTCCGATGAAAATGAGAACACTTTCAACTTGACATAACTCGGTCAAACGTTATCAGATTGGTCTGAAATTCTACACACAACTGTAGCCATATCTACACCAATGTGGCAATTTGTAGAGAATTTCGACTAGTTTTGACAAAATTATAACTGTTTTAAAAAAGAAACTAAAAAAGAGATTCCAGCATCAGTTGCTGCGCGCTGTTTGTCTACTATCAAGTGACAAATAAGCAGTCCCGAAATTTAGTCACAGCTGATGTTCATAGTGTCCTCCTTATTCGCGTACACATGACAGAAGACAGGGACGCCAGTCACGCCACTATTTGACTGCTTGTTCCATGATTTTGTGATAAAACAGCTGCCACTTTTCATGCAGACGTTGGGTTATTAACGTCACGCGGGCCGGAATGCTAAACACGTTCCTCCAGTAGACATGTAGACTCTACACTCCATATCTGAAGGTCATGCGGATAGAACCATGTCTTCCGTAATGTGTACGCGAACAAGGAAGACACTATGAACATCGGCTGTGACTAAATTTCTGGCCTGCTCGTTTGTAACGTGACAGTAGGCGCACAAACCGCAGCAACTAATGTTGGAAACTTTATTTTTTCGGTGCCCTTTTTAAACGGCCATAATTTTGTCAAAACTAGTTGAATTTCTCTACAAATTTTCAATTTGGTGTAGATATGGTTACCGTTACTGTGTATAAAATTTCAGACAAATCTCATAACCTTTGACCCAGTTATGATAACGTTTCGAGTGTTCACGTTTTCATCGGAACATGGTGTAGATCATGAAGATGAACTTGATATGCACGTTATCGACACCACTTTGAGGCAATGGCAAACACATCTGCACGTTCGTGTCATGTCTGTCATTTTGAAAATTTTACTAATTTTCTGCGCGTTCGTGACATTTTAAAATTACAATTTTGAGAGTTAGTTGCAATGGAACAAAACAGATTAAATAAAATACAACTCCATTTATTATTAACTTAATCATTACTAAGGCTATCGGAACGCTATGATACCACTTCATATTTTGCTGAATCGCTGCATTCAGCGCTCAGAGATTCAGCATCCCATTGGACATATCAAGTTGATATCAGAATCAACGTTATCAATGCTATAAAGCTGTGTGAGTCCCTAAGTGGCCGGTAGCCTTCGATCATAACTCACGAGGCCAACAATTGTTTAGATACATGATGTCATGAACGCATATCAGACACTATGAGCTTACTACGACCATTCAATCAGCGATTTTTAAACGTCACAGCATCGTTTCAAAATGTTGACGAGAACCATCATAGATTTTTAAAGAAAACATATTTCAAATCGAAACTTAGCGATCCTTCGTTAAATTATCTGCTCTTAAATCCCTGAAGACATACAGAAAAAAATGTCCCCTATGACTGAAAAGTCTGAATTTTTTTAATTTCGCTATGAGACTATTTTTTTGGACCCACTATGTGCATGCGCGTAGTCCCAGAGTGTCAAGCCCTGACACTGGCGCATGCTGTCATCGAAGAGGCAGAGTCGCACGCAGACTAGAGCACACAGCAGTAAGCAACAAAGGGTTAATGAGCGGTATATAACCTCGTCAGTGAAGACGGCGTCGTTGTAGACCCAAAGCGCCGGGCCTTGACACTCGCGCATGCCCTCGTCGATGAGACACGTACGCGCATCCTCGTTCTCTCGCTCGTCGTACAAGAAGCGCACCTGCGCACAGCGCAGGCCTGCATGCAGCGCACATGCAATACAGCATAAAGCCGAGCACAGCAGCGCCTCAAAGCACTTGAAGCTGCACAGGTTAGCGCTCATGAGCAGCACAGCGTACCGCCGACATGCAGCAGAGCGCAGAGTGCAAAGAGCACTAAGTCGACTCATGTATGTGAGATGCATGATTTCGAAGTCGAAATCAACATATTTAGCGTCAATGAATGGAACGGAACTGGAAAAGCATTCCCCTTCCACCTCGCCGCTCTCGACACCGGCCATTTATGAAGGTTATTTTTGACGCTATAACGGCCATTTCTAACCATTTCGTGCAAATTTCAAATAAGACAGGAAGACATCCTTATCCCTGCCAGTACCGGGCTCACCAGAACCACATCCTCCTCGGGTAAAAACTGATCAATACTCGGGACTATTTGATAATATTTAATTTTTATTGACCTTGTTTCAGGAGACGTTCTGACCCACCCTCTACTTTCCTTCAACCCACGTTCACTGACCACTTTGTCGGTCAAGTAGACTGGTTTCTGAAAATTAGGCAGAATTCACAAAAAATAAATTTTTAAGGCGGTATATTTGTCATTTTAATTTCCACGTTTCATGTCAACTGTTTGTAATGTTCAAAGTCCCATCATGAACCTACATGTAGGATACATGGTCGAAACTTGGAAGAGGCAAATTCACAAATAGTTTACAGGCCCCTGGTTGTTGTTGTTGTCGGCCCCCCTCCAGGTCAGCGACGGCGGGCCCGGAGTCCCACTCCCCGTAGTCTCAAGGAACGGCCGCCGCCCTCTCAGTGTCATTCCACAAATCCAGTGGGGTGAGTTGTGTTGTGATTTTGATGCAGTTAAAAAGAAGGGTGATGTCATGTTCATGTATTTTACATAGAGGACAGAGTGAAGATGGGTAGTTTATTGAATCTATTTTGTATTTATATGTGCGAAGAAGGGGAGATTTTTCAGTCATATTTGTGCCAGTGTTCGTCATATATTTTGAGGCAAGTTTTCTTCATTTTTGTTTGTTGCTGGTGCTTGCTGATTTCATATTTTGTTGGATTGCTTATTTGCCAAATATTTCTGAACTGCGGCTGTGTGTATGGATGTGATATGCTGTTCATTCATTTCTTAGCTGAGAGTTGGTTAGGGTCTATGTGGCTCGTGTACTGGTTGTTTGATTGAAATATGGTCTGTCGGATAGTTTGGGGGGGTTTTCCGGTTTGTTTGTGTAGTGGATGGATAGGCATTTTTAATCGATTGTGTAACGGAGAGGTAAGCATTTGTGTTTATTTCACAGGCCCCTGGTGTTCAGGAGAATAGTTTTTACCTTTTCCTTTCTGTAAAGGCGCCAGCACAAACGCATGCGCAAACTATAAGAAAAAATACTTGGCTATAAAATTGCATAAATTTTTGAAAAAGCACGTAACGATGTATTAAGCCAGTATACTTGGGTTACGGTTAGGATAGGTAAGGTTGTTTGATCCCAAATTCCGGCTAAACTCATTACAGTAGCCGTGCCTGGAACCAATGGACCCCTTTTATGTGTCTTTGGACCATGGCTACAGCATTTCTGTTAACGACCGAGCACAAACAACTGAGAAATGCGGACAATAAACTAAATGTTTGCTAATTAGCCTGCACTGCGGTGAAGCCAATCAAAATACTGAGGGTGCCTTCCCTTTTAAAAACGCTAACACCAAAGAAATTGAATTGCAGAATGGAAGCGCATTGTGCATAAGCAAAAACTAAATTAGAACAAGGTATGCAATGCAATTTGGTCATATATCCCCTTCCTTTGTCAAGAAACATTTAATCAAATATCAACGAATTATGTGGGTTTTGCCTTTATATATATGTGTTCACTTGTCAAAAGACAGAAATAAATCGATAACATAAAAAAAAATTAAACTTTAGCTAAAATTATACAACTGGTACAATCACACTGTGCAAGGATAAGTAACTGTTGATGTATACAAGCAACAGAGCTGCACGTAGCCTGTACTGCTATAATATGCCACATTTAGCCTTAAAGGAAGCATAGGCCATTGCATTTATCTTAGCTCTTGACCAATCAAAACTTTATGAGTGAAGTTGCTCAAAGAACTCAACAGATCCAAGTGGATTCGCAACTGAAATGCCTGCAGTTAGGGTCCCGCCTGACTGCAGACAGCTCAGTGGCGAATTGAGCTAAAGTTTATGCCGTTGGCGCACCTCGGTGGCGCCAGCATCGTCAGCATTCTGGACGAGCTCCTTGGGCACAGCAAAGCCGTCACTGTACTCAAGCAGCAGCGTGTTGAGGCGGTGCGTCAGAGAGTCCGACTGACCGAAGCTGATGTCGAGCTCCTCTGCGTCCAGCATGCGCGACATGAGTGTCGGCACGCCGAGCGCCTCCGACGTGCTCGTCGGCACGTTGGGGTGGACGAGGAAAATCTGCGGCGCGTCGTCTGAACAGAGGTCCGTCGAGCTGTAACCTGCACAGACACGCGCACCGCTGCATGCAGTCTGAAGCCAACTGTACCCTACACAGACACCGCGCACCGCTACATGCAGCCTGGAGCCAACTGTACCCGACACAGACACACGCACCGCTGCATGCAGTCTGGAGCCAACTGTACCCTGCACAGACACCGCGCACCGCTGTGTGCAGTCTGGGGTCAGGGTCTGCGTGGAGCACTCGTTAGACAGCATTTCGTTAAGTAGTAGAGCGCCTCTAGTGGAGCAGTGTGTGATAGGGTACTTTGTAGTAAAGCGGGCCGTAGCAGAACAGTCTGCAGCAAAACATTCTGTAGCAGAACAGTCTGTAGCAGAACAGCCTGTAGCAGAACAGTCTGCAGCAGAACAGTCTGCAGCAGAACAGTCTGCAGCAGAACAGTCTGTAGCAGAACAGTCTGTAGCAGAACAGTTTGTAGCAGAACAGTCTGTAGCAGAACAGTCTGTAGCAGAACGGTCTGTAGCAGACTAAGCAGAGTGATCTATAGCGATATGAAGCGCGGCCGTCCGTCCGCAGCAGAGAGGTTAAGCATCCCAGAGGGACAAAATAAAAAATTCTGGGTATTTGAATTAGAACAGGTAGACAAATTTACATATCTGGGAGCAACGACATACAAAGATGGAGGCGGTGAGGTTGACATATGATAAAAACAGGACAAGTAGCGGGCACCTTCAGAAATCTAACTACAATATGGAACTCAAAAATGTGACAATACAGATTAAAATTCAAGTAAATCAAACTATCGTTGTCCCAATATTGCTTTATGGGTCGGAGCGCTGGACCTTGAAAAAAAAGATGAGAAGAAACTATTGACAACCGAAATGAGTTGGCTAAGGAGAATGCTGGGTGCGTCTAAACTGCAAAGAATCAGAAACGAAGTAATAAGGGAAGAAATATTACTCATGGAAAGATTACAAGAAAGATGGCCCAAGTCATTTGGACACGTATCTTGAATGAACCTAAAAAACTATATACCCTACCTGGCTCTACACAACTACAGTACATGGGGCAAGAAGCCAAGGCAGACCAAGACAAAGATAGATCGACAACATCCGCAAGCAGGCATTATACCGTGGGCAACAAGAGGTGGAGGGAGCACTGACCCTGACGCAGCCACTCTTCGTCGCAGTAGGTGCAGTCGGCGAGCGGCGCGAGGCGCAGCACGCCAGGGTCGTCGACCAGAACGGGCAGGTAGAGCTTCGCCTGCACCTCGCTCAGTTCCTCCCCTCCCAGGGACGTGCCGCCCCCTGTCACTCCCTCTCCCGCCCTGCCAACAGCCTCACCCCTCAGGCCCACTCCCGCCCCGCCACTAGCCTCGCCCCTATGTTCCCCCCCGGTCCCTCCACCAGCCTCACCCCTCAGATCTGCTCCTGTCACGGCTCCCGTCAGCTGCGCCTTGAGCTCGTTGAGAATGCTAATGCAGATGTGCAGGTCGCGCTTCACCTCGGCCGCAGGAAACCGCAGGGGAGTGAGCGACTGATGTGGGCCCTCCTGTAACATGAAAGGTTTCTGTCATTGATTATCGCTACATCTTTATAGATCAAACATTTTATGATCAGTTTGTTATTCATGTAAAAGTTGCCAGACCTGCTTTGTTCTTATAAATTCAATTTAGTAAGAAGCCAAAAAATGAATTTAGTGATCAAGCTCTGCTTAACTCTAAGTCAAAAAATCAAGTAATAAGTTATCATTAATTTCTGTGAACAAGTAGCAGCGATCCGCTGCATCTCAACATTTTACTGTGAAAAGCAGGGAAAGAAAGTTTCGGCCAGGAACTCAGCTTTTGCAATCGGTTCATTCAGTATGAACTAAATATAGCTGAAGTGACTGAAGAGGCAATATTATCAGAACTGAATGAATCGGTTCATCAAGTATCGCTTCATTCAGTGGTTCTCAATGACTATAACGTCACGTGTAGGGCCTACTCAATATACTGGTTCGTTCCGTGCCGGTCATTGTCAATCATTCAACACAGATTTTTAATGATGACATCAATAGACTCCAAAGCCGGCTCTAAATCCAATGTTATTTTTTAATATTATTATTTTGTGTAGAAGGTTCTTCTACTCCGGGAATATTTTTGTAGATCGACTCTTTTGATGCATGTCAAAAATTCGTCATAAACTGTACCGAGCAAATGCACTTTATTCAGTAAAAAATACATAAAAATATTATATATAAAACTCTACTAAACAAGTGTACAATGTACATGTACATCACTTGTAATAGAGCTATTGATGTAATATGTGCTACGTTTGCAACGAACCTTAGAACAAAAACTTGATTAATGCAAGAGAATTAAAAAGCATCATCTATCCTCTAATACTCGCTGGCTTGTTCAGTACGGGGTATATTCAGTTCAAGTCTTACCAGACTCTTGTTATGAGAATAAAAAAGTCTAAAATTAGTGCTAGCACAGATCAAAGAGTCGGGAACAGCCTGAAATAAAAGTTTGCATCATAATAATACGCATAAAAAGTTAATAGTGAATAGAGATTAATTCGTTAATGGCAGAAAAATATCTTAACTTCCCTCACCTCATTAGTCGATATAGATCAGTCATCCACTCCATTCCTTTCTGCCCTACCGCCTTTAGCATCTCCGAGACAAGGCCCGTTAGCCCTACTGCTTTGTCTCACTTCATCTTGCCCAAAACTGCTCTAACTTCGTCAGATGCTATTTCTTCTAGGGGCCCACTGACACTGTCTCTCTCCTGTAACTCATCCTTGTTCCACTCAAATTCTTAATTCTTCATTCAATTCTTCATTCGTCATTTTCACAGTACGCCCTCGAGACCTCCCTTATTCCTCCTCTTTCACTGTAATTTTTCCATCCTATACTTCATACATCCTAAATTGGAGACAACCTTATTTTTATGTACCATATTCCTTGTCATCCTAAAATCTTTTAAAATCTGCCGATGACTCTCCGAGTATTGTTTGTTGTTCGGTTATACACTAATTGATCTTCCTCAGCTTTCCTTTAATCTCTTTCTTCTTTGGACGTATGCCATATACCATATACTGTAAAACATGAAATTTTTGCTGCATGTTAATCTAGCGGTTTCGCCTCTCAAAATTTAGCGGCACTTAATTTTCGCGTTTTTTGGACTCTGTCCATTGTATATAGCTACTGCAGCTTTGTCTTACTGCATGTAATTTTCGCGAGTTTTAAAGATTTGCAAAATTCGCGAAAATTACATGCACGCAAAAGTTCATGTTTTACGGTAGTTTGTTTTTCTCCAACACCATCTTCAAGAACGTAAAGCAAATGAATAGGATGATTGGGCTTCAGACTGCTGATATATGAATTTGAAGAAAGTAGCTACAGGTAGGAAAATCTACATCTATAGGTAAGGATTTTCGTCCGTGTGTGTGTCTGTGTGTGTGTGTTTACTTCTCGATACATGCGCGCGGTTTTGAAGATATCGACAAAAAATTTGCGCAGGTAGGCCCTGTGCAAGGAGCACCAGGGGGGCCCCAATGGGCCCCAAAGGGGCACCAAAGAGGCACACCACAGTCTTTGCGATGCTGGTGGAGGTTTAACGTTGGCTCTGAGACCCCTTAAGGATTCTGGGACTCCCTCTGGGAGCCCCCAGCCCCCTACGGGGGCCGAAGATCCCTGACTGCATATAAAATTGTGACAAATAGACCCAGATGCTCTTCACGTTGCTGGTGAGGGCCAGGGCGCGACAAAGGGGCCTAGAACGGTCCGTCGACGCCAAAGGGGTCCAGTGCCCCAAAGGGGCACTAGGGGGCCCCAAAAGAGCCCCCTGGTGCTTCGGGGCCCCCTAGTGGGGCCCAAAAGGGGCTCATAGGGGGGCCTTTCATGATTCTGGAGAAGGGGTCAATAGGATTTTAACGAGTCAATTAGGCACCCCGGGTACCCTTCCTCCAGGATCTAATGGGTTCCCCATTGCCCTTGACAGCCCAATCAGGCCCGAGCATCGCCAGGTACCCTGTCCAGTAGAATATAAATAATGAATTGCTTGCCTTTCCTCACTGTAGCTAACAGTGCCTATTTGTGCATGCAATGCTGGATGTTATCATTACTTAATTGTGCCGGTTATATTTTTTGCTACAATCATTTTCTTCAGTTTGTAAGGTGCATATTGCGTCACCTTTCATATGCACCTATATTTTCTTTGCTATGTTGTTTACTACCATTGATTTGGTGAAAAAAAGGTTATATAAAGAAAGGCAGTAGAGCTAGTATATGAGATAGACGGGCCTGAACAGCGAGATAGAAATGATCACGAATCACTGACATATAAATCGTAGAAAGTAGAGAGTGACACGGTATTTCCAACTGCGGTATTTACCGTGGTAGCCACGGTATTACCGCGGTAGCCACGGTATTACCGCGGTAACAGGGACAAAGGTTAAGAATTCTGCTGGAAAACCACAATAGTGGGGAGCAGAAAGATCGGGACAGCATGAGGACGATAGCGAATAGTTTCCTGCTACTGCGGTAACGGTAGTCACTTTTAAAAAATCATTCGGCAGCCCCATTTATTTTCCAGATTTTTAACTTTCAACATACATAAAGACGATCGACTTTTCTAACAAAACGTTAATGGTTGAAGCTATTGTACACTATGAATGATTTTGATAGGAAAGGCCATACAAATATATATTGTTTTATGCATTATTTTGATTTTAAAATTTTTATCACTTAATTGCGGCGATGGGTAAGAATGGGGACGGCTTTTGCGGGGTTTGTGCGGAGATGTGGCCATTTTTTGGTCATGCCGTGGGGATGGGGTTGAGCACGACAAAGGCATTTTGGGATGGGCATGGGGACAAAGCCTTGTCCCCATGTCACTCTCTAGTAGAAAGCGTTCAACCTGTGTTAATGCAAAAAAATTCATGAAATGCCTGCATGCTAATGACGATGAGACAACTTATCAATTTCTCTTAAGATCTTGCATAAAATCCTGATATTCAATGCAGTTCAAGAACTCCAACAAAATATTCTGAAACCATGTTTTGCATGTTTACTTTAGATGCTAATCCAAACATCAAATATGAATTTTGAATAGCTCACAGGTGATGGACTGCTCTCAGGCGGCGTGGGGACGGGTAGATCGATCAGTGGGGGAGCCGGGCTAAATGTGTCCGGCTGATGCTTCCTGCCAATCATGCGTAGCACGTCTGTCAGTCTGCAGGAGCGCTGAACGCCGAACGACGCAAACAAGTCGCTGCAAACAAACATTTGCTGCAAATTGTAACGCAGCAGGTGATGTGCAGCAACCTCAGCACGACGTTATGATGATATATTGCAGCAAACCTACGCAGTACGAAACGCATTGGGATAAAAACATCAACATTCCAGAAAAAACCAATGGTATTGCATGTAACCACAGACCAGTTCAATATTTAGTGGACCATCCTATATAGGTCAACATGTTGTGATTCGTGTCCCGAAACAGTGTTTATTTCAGAATAATATCCTATCAGATTAGAAAAGGTAGAAAGATAACAATAACAATAACATCCTACCATCGTGCATTAATATCATGTTGTGAAAATAATGCCAAACTAGAAACCAAGCCAAGCTAAAACAACAAAATCCACAGCAATACTAACTAATGCTACCCTTTCACCTTAATAAACTAGCAACAATAGAGGGGGTTCTCTCTCACCCTGTACATATCGGGCTTTGCTTCTTACCTAAAACAGACCATGTCGGGAGGCAAGCTGCAGACAAAGGGGCGCAGATCCATGAAGGAAGCCGAGAAGACGACCCCCTCTGGGGCAGCGAAGCCCTCGCCGTGCCAGATCCAGGCGGCGCCGGGGGGCAGATGGAGGGCCAGTAGGGCACGCACAGTCTCCAGTCCTTCTTCGTTCTGTGCCGCAGCCCGAGTGAGCGCGCCATAGACGCAGCGCGCAGTCTCAGCGAGCAGCACCTGCGCGCGAGCGACACCGCACTGAGTAGAGATGCAACCATGACCTGCCTGCAGCAGGGGCTCTGTGCTTCCTGACACGCCAACGAGAGCAGATGAAGATGGAATGCACCACGAAGTTTATAAAAGGCTGCACGCAACCAAGAAAGCATTGAACGAAGACTTACAATTTTGAGAAGCAACGTGTACGCTATGGTTCAGAGTTCAAGGATTGCGTGTATACACCGAGTCAAAAAAAAAGGTTTTTTCTTTACGTGTTGTACATCATTGCCCATTTTTGTTGTTGTGTTTGTGGTAATTTTTGTGACTTTTAACAATGCCCAGTATGGCTTTATATTTCCAAATACATTAATGCAATAAAAAAAATCTTATTTACACAACTTTCACACAGTTCAGTTATCAAGTAAACTGAACTGCAACTGCACATGTAAAATAGCAAACAAAATAAATATGCGAGGAGTACGTTAGCTAGTAAAGGTTAGCTATGAGAGAAGACTGTGTCTTCAGTGTTCTGAAACATGGTGACTCTCCTTGGTGTTCAAACTTTTTAGAATAGACAATCTTTGACCCTTCTTGTATTCTCGGAATAGAACTCACTCAACTCAACTTAATTGAAGCAGATCATTCCAAAATCTGGCCTTTCCTGACCTCTCTTGCCCTTAGGTCGCCTCCCTGACAATGACATTCATTATGATAGTTGAAACAATGCTTCATCCCATTAGCACAAAAAAAAATAATATTCCTAAACTATCATCTCTCTCTAGTGCAGTTTCAAACGGTAGGTCCCTAGCATCCCACCTCTCCACACCTGGCGATCCTTCGTCACCCTTTACATGTTTCCATGTGATTTTCTTTCCAATAATTCATTAATCATACCTATTCTCTCCCTTTTGAGTCTTATCATTGAATTAGGATAATGATAGTATGTCCGTAAATGATCTTCTTCTTCAGTGTTCTGCACATGGCAGGTCTTTGGTGTCCATACCTTCCACCCTAGCCGATCCTCAGTCCTTCTCTGCATCTCTGCCTACGATTCCTTCTCGAGCAAGTCGTCTATCATCCCGGTACGTGGCTTTCCCGGTCCTCTCTTTGCCTCCACTCTTCCCTTGATTATAATCGTTCGCTCATCAATTCTTAGTGTGCGCCTATTGTTACCGATGCTGCCGAAGCGCTCTGTTGGAGTAAACGAAATCTAAATTGCATTGATAGGGTGTACTCACAAGCGTTTCATAAAATATTCAATGTATTTGACAATAGCATAATTAGACAGTGTCAATATTACATGGGGTGCATGCCTTTGAGTTTAATTGTTGATGTACGAAGATTGAATTTTCTAGTAAACATTGAGAATATGAGCAATAACATATTACATTATCTTCCTAACTGGGACGAATACTATACATTGTTATGCAGAAAATATAATTTCTCTGAAAATAAAGTTATACCTAATTTCAAGTATTTAATGAATGATGTCTTCAAGGCATCATTGAAACTCTGATACTTTGATTCTAAACGAGACTGTGTGTGCCTTATAATAATAGCCTAGTTTATTTGAACGGTGCATCCAATATTAGGACTAGACTTGCTCTTGTATGCTTGTGTTTCGCTGTGTGTTTGTTTCTGATCTTGTTTATTCTATACTTCGTGTGTGAATAAAAGATATATATAAGCTATACATGTATCTCAACAATCCCTCTCCTCTCAATACATGTCCAATCCAGTTTTTCTGTCTTCTGACTATCACTTCCATCATAGTCCTTGTTTTTTTTACAGGAAACAGCACAGCACACAAACGGCCCTTCTCAAGACACTCGATGATCTCAATAAGGTCGTGAACTAAAGGAAAACAGCTGCACTAGTTGGCCTCGATTTGTCTGCTGCGTTTGATACCATTGAGCATGACATCCTGGTCGACCGGCT
>JAQIWG010001987.1:0-22042 GCA_034695025.1 Chamaedrilus cognettii | reverse complement strand
GGGGTAGTATCAGTATGTCGCGCAAGTGCCTACAAGAGTCACCAGCAGTGTCACAGGTGAAAGCGTAACCCTCAGTCCTCTACCACCCGCGCAAGTTTTTTGCGTGAACGCTTCTTATCGTCCTCGACAATAAAGTCGAGTTCGACCTTGAGACTCTGGAGGAGAGTGAAGGTCGAAGAGAGGATGCGCTTGCCGGCGATGTGCTCGGTGTACAGCTCCTGCTGCTGCTCGGCTATGCGCAGCGCCTCCGCCTTCGTCAGACCGCGCGTCTCCTCGTACAGCATCGGCAGAACCACCTCGTACACAGGCCTGCCATTAACCTGCAACAATAACAGCACCTTGTACACACACCTGCCGTTAACCAGCAACAGTAACAGCATCGACATGCTGTTAACCCTGTTAACTAGCTACAACATTGTCCCGGACATGACATTAAACTGTGCCCGGCAGCCCTGCTCCTGCTGCCACCATTGGGCAGGACGAAGCGTTGTGGCCGAGTGGTCTAAGTCACTGGTTGCAGATTGCAAGTGCGGCAATTGTCCATTCTAATCCCGTCAGCGGCAAAGATCTAGAGTCACTTCGTTCAACATTTGACAAGGTTGGTTTCAATTCGTCAGCCACAGGTGTTCCTACAATGCCCACCAGTCTAAGGTGGAACCACCACCAGCGACCAGCTGCTGGTGCAATGGGGCATCACCTTTTCCGTGCAACGGGCTCCCCCGCAAGGGGTTATAACAGTAACAACAACTAGCTACAACAGTACCTCATTGCTTGAGGTTAATTTGTGGCAACACCCAGTTGAATCACAATGCGCTCTTCTAGCTTAAATCCAAGGAGGGACCTGGCGGACAAGAGCCTGGTGGAGGGATTGCGGATGGCGATGAACAGGGATGGTTGGCGAGAGTTCACAACGAGCCGCTGCTGCACAAGCGAATAAGGAGAAGGAGGAGGAGGAGCTTAAATCCACAAAGCCGATCATCACCTTTGCTTCCTTTTAGGAACAATGCTCCCCCAGCCCCTGATTACACCCCGCTCCCACCCAGCCCCTCCCTACACCCCGCTCCCGCCCAGCCCCTCCCTACACCCTGCTCTCCCCCAGCCCCTCATTACACCCTGCTCCCCCCAGCCCCTCCCTACACCCTACAGCCCACCAGCCCCTCCCTACACCCTACTCCCCACCAGCCCCGCCCTACACCCTGCGCCCCACCAGCCAGTCCGTACACCCTGCTCCCCACCAACCCTTTCCTACACCCTACTCCCGACCAGCCCCTCCATAAATCCTGCTTCCCTAGCCCTCCAAAAAACCCTGCTTCCCCCCAGTGCCCGCCAGTCCAACTCTTTTCCTGCTCCTTCCACTACAGATCATAATCAATAGAATTAAGGGTATAGGGCTCACTAATAATCTACGATAAAATTGGACTAGGCCTAAATGTGAACCCCCTTTTCCTCTCGAGCACATAATAGATGGACGAGCTCATGATTAATAATTATTAATATGAGATATTAAAAATTAATAATAAAGGCTGAAATCAGGCGCTCAAAATTAAGTGCTCAAAATAATATAAGCAAAGAACTCTATGGTAATCTAATCGGCAAAAACTCTACTGATTTTTGGAAGACATGGAATAATAAAGTAAACGTGTGTATGGCTGAAATCTGAATTGAAGGTGGTCAGATATGGATATCGCAGACAAATTTTTAATTTAAAAAAAAAATACCTGTGCACCCAATTCTTCACATTTTAACAATGATAAATTAAATGAGCTCCCTCAAAAATGGTTGCATTACAAGGGTGATTATATGGCCCACTCTGACATGCATTTGAGTATGTAGGCCATTGCACTTAGTCTGAAGTTAGAGAGCGGCAAAGCGCCGGGGCATGACGGCACTGTGCTCGAGCACTTACTAGATAGTCATGCAATAATCTATGCACTCTCAGTTGTATTCCTTAATATTGTCATGGTACTTACTATATCCCTGCTGCATTTGGATGTGGGATTATGATTCCAATTCCCAAAGAGGTACACGTTCATGATGCCCATAAAATTGAAAATTTGAGGGGCATCATTCTTAGTCCATTAATTTTCAAAATATTTGAACATTGCCTTATGGATGTGTATGAAAAATACCTGTATTCTTGTGACAATCAGCTAGGTGGGCTGAGGTGGGCTGCCGCATGCAATCCACATTATGAGGCAGGTTGTACATTATTATGTTAATATTATTCAACGATTAACCTATGTCAAATAGACGTATCAAAGGCTTTTGATAAACTATGATAATCTATATTCTTCCTGAAATTAATGAAACAAAACGTACCTTTGGTTTTATCCAGATACTTAAAAGTTGGTTTGATAATGTCTATATCTGTGTAAAATGGAAGAGCGCATTGTCAACCCCGTTTCCGGTAACATGTGGCATTAGGCAAGGGGGAATAATTTCCCTCATACTATTTCTCATATATGTTCATGATATGCTTATCAAGTTAAGCAAATTTGGTTGTTGCATGTTTGGCCATATCCTTGGCGCATTGATGTATGCTGACGATATAGTTTTGCTTGCTCCTTTCGGATTGGAACTACAAACTATGCTGAACATTGGTGCAGAAGAAATAGACCTTTTGGGTTTAAAAATAAATTCCTCAAAATCTGTTGGGCTTAGAATATGATAAATGACAACCAAAAATTCTGTGACATTAATGTTGACAACAATTCCATGGGCTACGGAAGCAAAATACTTGAAAATCTATGTAAAAGGAGCTAGCCAATTCAGGTGCAGTTTGGAATATGCCAAAGCAGTTTTACAGAACAGCCAATTCCATACTCATCAAACTGGGGAGTCTAAGCAACCCCTTTGTACTGCTTGCTCTACATTTAGTATCAACAACGGCACTGCTGAATCCTATGTATGAAATTGAAGCACTAAGGGTGGATTCTACAGATGCACCTTTATGCCCGGCTAAGCAACGTTCTTGCTAAGGAACGAAATTTAACAGCAGCCCTTCACTGCCATTCGAAAAAACTCGCTATGATATTTATCAGTAGAAAATAAAATAAAAATTTTCACAAGCAATGAGGTTAATTTGAATTCAGGTTAATCAGAAAGTTATTTTGCTCTAAATCTATGACATCATCTTAATTTAATGACGTCCTATATCAATTCAAATGGACTAAGCAAAGAGTTATTTTGAATGGCAGTTAAGAGCTGCCGTGAAATTGTTGGCTAAGCTAAAGTAAAGGTAAAGGTGGGAACAAAGGAACGACTATAGAATCCACTCTAAAACTCACAAAAACTCAAATGGCCTCTTTGGAACACCCATGGACAAGAACTTTCATGAAAATGTTTTTGGACTTTTGACATTAAAACTGTCAGACATGACAATTGCATAGTAAATTTTTGCCAATAGATTTACAAAATGATATCCAGCAAATAAATTAAAAAAATTAATTTGTCATGGCCAAAAATGAAATTTTACACACGTTTGCAAATTTTAGCGTTCCAAGTGAAATCTCTGCACTCGCACATAGATATAACGCAGAGAAAAATGTATTAAAACAATCTTTCTTGCGCACTATCAACAACGCTTTCCAGGGTGAAGTAACGTCGTTATAGATCTGGCTATTAGCGTTGGCCTATAGCGTAGCTCTTTGCGGCTATAGCGCATGCCATACATGTATACATGACTTCAATTTTGTGGCAGTTAAACATTTGTTCACTATTTTTGAACATTTTTCTTAATGGTTGATGTTCTTAATTATTTCTATTGTTGCGCCTATATTTCTGCTTCTTTTGATGCGAATAAAACATCTATATAATGTTAATGTACAAAAATAATAATAAGCATGTCGCACCTTGACAGGCATCGTCACTCGGTGTTCTTTGTCAACAGTCGGCCAGGCCTGCGCCAGCACTGGCTGTGTCTGCAAGCATCAGGATTACACTGCAGCACACTGCACCGCATAGTACCACAGTGAGACACAGTGCAGCACAGCACACTCCACCACAGTGCAGCACACTGAACCACACTACATTACACTGCATTACAGTGCAGGACACAGCACTACACTACATTACACTGCACCATAGTGCAGCACACTGCACCACAGCGCATTACAGTGCAGCACATTGCACCACTGTGCTGTACTGTTCTGCATCAAAGTGCAGCACTACACTACACTGCAGTCACAGCACTAAACTGTTTCGCACAGCTCTACAGTGCATGACACTGTATCACAGTACACCTCACAGCAGCAGAATGCACTACAGTGCAGCATAGAGCAGCCCATTGCACTACAGTGCAGCTCACTGTACGAGCAAAGTGATGTTGACACCCTTCACCAACTACTGCTGCTCCGCTTAGGTGACTGGTGGCAGGTCGAGAGTGTTCATTTCAACAGTCAGCAGCAACATAATATCTAACAATAATTGTTGCTTGTTACTTTGTAGCGATTTACATTCGTCAGTCACGTTCCAGTATGGTCATGAGATCCAGCAGCAATAAAATTCATAAAAATTGTTACCGAGTGCAAGTGGATGGTGAGGTGGTTCTAAGGTGGACACTAGTCACCCAGTGGATGTGGGTGGTAAGAAAACTCCCTCACCAAGGCTGACACTAGTCGCACACAGACGTACCCAGTGGAAGTGTGTGGTAAGATGGTTGACTCTGGCCAGCCCCGCCCACAGCTCGCTCGCAAACATAGGTGCAAAGGGAGCGAGCATGATGACGAGGTCTGCAAGTGCGCGCTCATACTGCCAGCTATGTGCGACCACCTCCACCGGACACTTCTGCAGCAGCACCAGCCTCAGCATTAGCAGCACCAGCCTCAGCATTAGCGGCACCAACCTCAGCATTAGCAGCACCAGCCTCAGCGTCAGCAGCACCAGCCTCAGCATTAGCAGCACCAGCCTCAGCGTCCGGATCTAAGTTCTGCTCCCGGATCTGCTCCCGGATCTAAGGTCCGGACCTAGGTCCGGAACTTAGATCCGGGAGCAGATTCGGGACCAGATGCATAGGTCCAGAACTCAAGTCGGGACCTAGGTCCTGAACCCTAGTCGAAACTTAGGTCTATTGCAGACCTAGGTCTGGGACCCACATTCGGATCCGGGACCGAGCTCAGGGATCCAAGTCTGGTACATAGCTCCTAGCACTGGGACCAAAGTCTGAGACCCAGGTTACGAATCTAGGTCCTTGACCTAGGTCTGGAACCTAGATCCCGTATCCAAGTCCAAAAACCTAGATCCGGATCCGGGACCTAGTTCCAGGCTCAAAATCTGGGAACTAGAGCTCAATCCGGAACTCAGGTCTAGGATCTCGATCCGGGACCAAGGTTAGGGCACTAGCACTTCCCCATTCAAGTCAACGATATATCAAGTATAGATAAATCAAAGAGTAACACAATGTTACTAGCATATCATTTGACAGAATATTCTCTAGCGACCCATCATGCTCATGCCTCTGGAAATTTTTTGGGCAATATGATTTAGATGATTGTTTCAATGTAAGTTTTCATCAAAATACACCCCCAGAAATATAGTACATTCTAACTCATTACAAACAAAAAACATCTTCAAATTCTCAAAATACTTCAAAATTCTCACATTCCGGAATATAATAAAATTGATTTTAGACGAATTGAAAGAATGCTTTATTCTATTTTGCTCAAAAGCAGATTGATAGTTTAGATAGCTCAAAGTTCAGTACTCTAATTAGCATAACATAATCTCTATTACCAGAAAACACATTAATAATTGGTGTCGTCGGCCAATAATGTGAACTTTCAAATATAATTATAATTATAATAGTGATGATCGGCATTATGTGCAACTGCCGTCGCTCTGCCGCTGCTGCGAGAGCCTTTCTTGAGGATACAGCGCTTTTCACAGAACCGAGCGCTCGCAGCAGAGAGACGACGGTCTTATTAAATTGTAAAACCTAATGGTTGTCAAAATTATTCTAGTCAAATTTAAACTCCTAATTTCTGTTGTCCCTGGGTTTGTTACCGTACCTCATCGCCTTGTCAGTGGAACAATCCTCCTCCTTCCCCCCTAATATCAACTATACATCATAATCCATTATCGAGATTAAATAATTAATTTAAAGATTACCGCCATCATTATCACAGCCCCAATCTTTAAGAACTTGACAGTGACTTCATACAATATTTAGTCCTTTTTTTCAGGGTATGCAGCTCTCAAAAAAACATGCAACAAACATTTAACTACAACTCGGTCAAATAATAAACGATTTTCAAAACATCTTCATGTCCACAAAGGCGACTACATACAAGTGCAAGAGGAGCAGCACTAGAAATGAATGTTAACAACTTGCTCGTTAAACATACCTTGAGGACACTTGTCAAAGTTTGTATTCGTGAAATTGCAGTGTTGAGCAAAAACGATTTATTCATGTGAAATGAAACCTACACATAAATACATGAGCAGTATTAAGTATTATATCAGCGGGAGATGTAGATCTGAACAAAATAAAACAAACATTATTATGGTACGTAGATTGACAGTCTGGAAGAGGCTGGATTTGTTAAATCAGAAGATCTTTATTCCAAAGGCGCATCATTTAACTACTTGAATCGAACTTGTTTCATTAAATATCAAAGCTCAAGTTATAATCCTTTATCTTGTATAGACATTTAAAACTGTTAAATACTACTTTCATCATCAAATGTGACATATCTGAGATAGCTGATACATTTGTGTTTTTGAGTGACATATCTGACATATCAGACAAAAAACACAAATGCTAGTATTGCCTACCCATCCTCTACACCATCTGATACAAACTGAAAAACCACTCCAAACATATGACAGACAATATTTCAATCAAACAACCAATACACGAGTCACATAGACACTGATTCTAAGTAGAAATAAATGAACAACGCATCAAATCCATACACACAGCCGCAGTTCAGAAATATTTGGCAACAGGCAACCCATCCAAATATTAAATCAGCAATCACCAACAACAAACAAGACTGAAGAAAATTTGCCCCCAAAAATCCCAAAACACCGGAACAAATATCAACTGAAAAATCACCCTTCTTTGCATCTAAAAACACAAAATAGATTCTGTTAATTATCCATCTTTACTCTGTCCTCTATGTAAAACACAGCAACATGACACCACCCATCTCTTCTACTGCATTAAAATCACAACACAAGTTAAATGATGATTTATGGAATGACTCTGATAGGGCAGCAGCCTTGCTCAAAACATGGGAAAGGCGGCTGGCCGTTCCCTAAGACGTGGGGGGAGTGACGTGGGGGGACTCCAGACCCAACGTCACGGACCTGGAGGGGGATCGACACCACCAGCACATGTCTGATAACCAACAGAAATATTAACCAGACTCTGAAGTCAGTAGTCTAAGACCCCACCCTTAAATTGTTGGCTACCCTTAGAAGAATAACCTACCCACAGCAAGGCGCTGTGGTGTAGTGGTTAAGGCGTCAAACTTTGAGTCCAGAGGACCAGGGTTCAAGTCCCCGCGCCGCCAACTATGAAACCATGTGTTACAGGCCCTTCAGCAAGGCTGTTAAACACAAGTGTCACTTGTCGCTAGCTGCTAACCCTGTGCCAAATAATGATTTATTTAGTTGGCGTCAGGAAGGGCATCCGGCCATAAAAACCCAGCTCCAGCAGTCCTGATCAGTGCGAGCGAAAAGTGTAAACATGTGTAAAAATATGGACATTAACACATAACAAGATAAAAAGTAGGTTAGTTAGTTTAGCTTTAGAAGAATAACTAAACTGCTAACGAAAGTAAGAGCAAGTCTTTTTGATTGCTGATTTGATTGGACTTGTTGAATCATGTTTTGATCTACTATGCTCTTCAAAGTCTTGCTTCCATTTAGTTGCAGCTAACAACATGGCTCCGTAGAGCAGTTACACTGATCAAAGCTTGGAAGAGGTCCTGCACTGACCTCGAGCAGACAGTGGTTGCGAGCGTTGCAAACCTCCGTCTCCACCAACTTGAGCTGCTGCTCAGTGGGGGAAGGAGGGGGGGTGAAGTGCCCACTGAGGAAAGGAGGAGGGATGGGGTGCTCAGTGAGGGAAGGAGCGGGGGTGGGGTGTTGACTGAGAGGAGGGGGGGCGGGGTGTTGACTGAGAGGAGGGGCAGTGGGGTGATCGCTGAGGGAAGGAGGGAGGGTGGAGCGTCGATGGCAGATAAAGTCCGACACGAGGCTCCAGACTCGACTCTGCCACCGCAGCACTCCGACAAACGCTGCAGCCACAAAAACCAGAACGACTCTTCTAACATGTTCACTAGCGAGCACCTCTCCACATGCTCCACTGCTCCAGCAGGTACACTACCAAATTAAACTTCAAAATTTACACAAATTGTACACTTTTCAGGAAATTCTGAGTAAAGAAAACGCAAACAGCAATCAACTATTATACTATAGGTACAAATTTGCACATTTAATTATAAATAGATCTTTTAGTTGTCACTAGGACAGTTTACAATAACACATAGCAAAGAACATGTAAGCAAAACCATAAAAAAACGAACTTAAATGAGTGACTACCCTCACATAACTCACTAGCAAACAAACCTAAAATTAGATGCACAGCGTCATGCTGAAACATTTAAACAATCAATCGAGAGATAAGTATTAAGTTTAAATCCTGTTGACCGAACAACTTATATAAAAGACTAACCGGTGTAGAATCAGGTATTCATATTATAAGCAGTCTAACTCCAGAAGAAAATAACGTATAACTGCAATGTTTGCGTTCTAGTGCAGGTGCTGCTAGATGTTAAGTAGGAGCAGAGACCGTCCTTGGTCCAGGGTCGATCAGACTTGGGCGCGACACCCGACAGGATGCAGAGTCGCGTCGAGTCAGCGCCAAACTCATCGAGGATCGTCTGACACACACAGCACGCCCACAGATCGTCTGTCAGACATTAGACTTCAATACTCAGCACTATCTGCAACTGGATTGTAAATATAAATACACATCTCATAATTTTTCACATCGCACATCCAATGATCCTGTATTGGAGGTGCATGACAATCTATGGAAGCCTGTGACTAAGTATAATTAAATTTACTAAGTACTGAGAATAATTAATCAACCACAAAGCAACATCTTTGAATGAGTCTTATGCAGCAATTTGACGATTGTATTATTGACCAATCAAAATTTAGCAAATATTTGCGCTGCATCAGAGCTCTGCTATAACATCCGATGCAGCAGTTTGACCAAATTAAAACTTTCACTAAACTATGAAATATGCATTACTAGTCTGCAAAGTGGCCAACTTCTTTGAGATTCATGTAAATCTCTTTTTTAACCCAAACATTATTTTTTATTATTTTTTTTTCTTTTTCAACAGGTGTCAAATAATTCCTGTATAAATGAAGCCTTTACTGCAAATAATTAAGTAAATTTGATTGAATCCCTTTGAATGCACAAAAATTTGAATGTTTCTTTAGATAGCACATAACATGGTGCATTTTTCGAAACCTAGCGCATTCAGTACTTCTTCGTTGTAAACGAAGGTATTACTAACTATTACGGTAGGAATACTTTTAAAATCGGCATGTGGTCACACCATTGCGTCGATGAATAAATGAAGGTGATGCGGTTCTAACCACGGCCTCTCTTGTCGATCTAAGGGATGCTTGAATATCTTAGGGGGTCATTCAAACCTCAAAATTTGAAGTTTTATTTCAGCAGTCAATTTCCTTCTCAAAAATTTGACCTAACAATTAATTCAAATGATATAGGCCACTGGGCTCAATCGGCTGCTTGTTTACAATGAATCGCAGTGATAAAGCGCAGCTGTCTGTACTCCTTCCAAAAGTTGCTAGAAGTATAGTGACTTGCCTTTTCTGAGTAAGGCCAATAATCTACCAAATTAAAAAAACATTTTAAAATTAAAATTAAAACAACATTCATTACCTGTGGATCGACACCATTGTACTTTGACTTGCTCATCTTTTCAAATTCAACGATCAGTGGTTCGTTGGTGCCTCGTTGCACTGGCTTCTGACCTACAACATGCAGATCACTGAACACTGGATCAACAACACACTGCATTATCTGATCAGCCTGCATCAGAATATAAACATACCTACATTGTTCATACAATATTTAAATTTGTCAACCTGCAATACGATAATCGCGTGATTTAGTACCCTGCTGGCACAGAGGTTAAAAGCCTGTTGTTTCGGATCTCGTTCCTATTCTTCATTCAGTGCAGAGTACATTGATATACGCAAGTAAAACTTGATCTGTGAAGGTGCAGGATGTGCAGAGATTAGAGAGGACAGATAAAATGATGGCGAGATGGATGTGTGGAGTGTCGTTGAAGAACTAGTGTCGAAGCGAAGAGTTGAGAAAAAGGTTAGGTGTCGTATGTACAACGAATATGTGAGAAAGGAAAGACCGAGGTGGTTCGGACATGTGAAAGGTATGAATGAGGAAGATTTGTGTCAGCATGTAGATATATTCTTGTGGAGAGCAAAGTTGGGAAATGGAGGGTGACGAAAACATGGAGGCATGCAGTGCAGAATGATATGAATGAGTAGAGAGATGGCAAAAAAATTGGCAGTTGCAGACGAGTCTCATCGTGGGAAACGTCCGACCTATGCTCGCATGGAAAAGTGGATGTCAAACGTAAATGATGATAATGATGATGGTGATATTACATTGCAAATGCTGCTCAGTGCTCATGTGACAACTAGAGATTAATACTATTTGCAGTCTTCTTTGATCACCAATATATTATTATTGATGTTTTAGACACAATGTGACATCCATTATTTTGATGAAGAGGAAGAAAACTAAAAGCTGTAGAGAGAGGTAAATCATAATACCATATAGCCAGTGCTATGGTCGTGCTAATAAACTTGTTTAGAGGCGGCTCCCCCTGCCGCGTAATCGGGTTTGCCGCAATCGGGTTTGATTTTGGAAGTTTAAGGACCGTGTGTAGTAGACTAATATAGTTCGGTTCTGTGTGGAGGACCAAGCACAGACCATTCCCCCTCTTGCCCCAGGAGCTCTGGGCTGCAAGCCAATTCTTTGTTTCCCGGCTTGCAGGGGGTATGCTCACAGGGATTTTTGAAATCATTCTTAACAGTGCAGGTTGAATTGCTTTTTTATGGTGCTATTTCATTTGTGGATCATTCTCAATAGAGCATTTTAAGTCTATAGTACTCCCAACTTTAGAGGAAAATTTCAAACTTAGAGTGGATAGGCTCCCTTGGTCTAAACTCCAAGGGGAGATTCTCAACTCTAGGGAAGGTAAAACGGTCCACGCCCCTAGCGCAAGCGCTGCATATAGTCCAGGCTAAACGCATGCAGAAGCATGATAAACTGAATCCAAAGATCATTGTCCCTCATGCGTGAACACGTTGCGTGGACATGTCACTTATCCATGGATGCGTTGATTAAACAAATGAATCTTGATTGTTTAACTACAAACTAATCATCAGTAATCGCAGCAAACTGCATGCAAACTACTGTGCAACTAAAATCAAATTTTAAAAACCTAACAAGTAAATCAAATTAATGCGCTGACCACCGCCGATGATCACCGTTGCCAGTGACGAAGCCCACTTTACAGTTATCAATGCCCAGCCCAAGCATCAATGTCGCACAAGAGAGCAGTGAAGCAGAGTACGGATGAGTACTGAGCACGCTACCGGAGAAATCGACATCGGTGGCGGGGAGGTACTTGTTGGAGCGCTGGAGGCGGTAGCTCTGCCCGGTCACCATGCCCTGGGTGAGCAGGTTAACAAAGGGCTCACGGGTCGGCACCAGGCCCGCGTCGTGCAGGAAGTGACTCACAAACCGCGCATAGTAGAGATGCAGAGTCGCTGCAACATAATGAAAACAGCTTGACAACGAAACAGACACAGAGAACTGACATCATGTAGCTGATCATAGGCCCTTCTCTTTATCTCTTCATATAATTCCATCTGGAGCAGGTCGTCTATCATACCAACATCATGCCTCCCCGGTCCTCTGTTGCCCTTCCTTTCTTTCCTGCATCACATTTCTTAACCCCTCCTCCCCTCCCTCTCTTACATGTCCAATCCAGTTTTTCGTTCTTCTTACTATAATTTAAATCAAAGTCCTGTTTTCCCCACTTTCCTCAATACCTCCTCAAGTCCGCAGTTGCTATTACATCAAAACATGCAATGGGAGAATGTTGCGCAATAACAAAATATCATCAGGTTGTCCCCCCAGCGAGCAGCAGCAGTGATGAGGTGAGCGTGTACCGTGCTCCTTGCCGCCGATGTAGAGATCGACCGGCAGACCTCGCGCAGCGGCGTCACGTGCACACGGCTCACGCACGTTGTGCACATCCAGGTAGCGCAGATAATACCAGGATGAGTCGACAAACGTGTCCATTGTGTCTGTCTCACGCTGACCCGCACCCCCACACCTGCACCACACACACACTGCACCACACACCTGCACCACACATACACTGTACCACACACATACACTGCACCGCACACCTCACCACACATACACTGCACCACACACACACTGCATCACCCACGCACACTACAACACATACCAGCACCACACACACACTGCACCACACATACCCGCACCACACACACCTGCACCACACCTACACACCTGCACCACACACACACACACTGCAGCACAAACATGCATCACACACACATTGCACAACACACACCAGCATCACACAAACACTGCATCACACACATACACTGCATCACACACACATTGCACAACACACACCAGCATCACACAAACACTACATCACACACATACACTGTACCACACACACACTGCATCACCCACACACAGTGCATCACATACCAGCACCACACACACTGCACCACACACACACTGCACCACACACACCTGCATGACACACACACTGCATCACACACACACTGTACCACAAATACACTGGCACCACACACACACTGCACCACATACACACTGCACCACACACACACCTGCACCACACACACCTGCACCACACACAAACACTACACCACACACACAGACATGCACCACACACCTGCACCGCACACACACGCTGCACCCCCACACCTGCATCACCAAAAACACTGCACCACACACCTGCATCACACACACACACACACACACACACACACACACACACACACAGCACTACACACCTGCACCACACACAGACTGCATCACACACACACACTTGCAGCACATACCTGCACCACACACACACTGCACCCCCACACCTGCACCACACACAAACACTGCACCACACACCTGCACCACAAACACACAACCACACCCACCCACCCTGCATCCCACACCTACATCCACTCACACACCCTCACCCTGCACCCCCACACCCACTAAATTTAAATTGTATAAAACAGCTTCAACAATCCTCTAAGCGAAAAGGGGTTATTTGTATGTTAAGTCACACATGAACGAGGTCGTGGGGGGAAGGGCCGATTCGGACTTAGTGATAAAGTGATGCGGAAAGAGCCTGGCCTGCATCAGACACAAATTCGCACAATTATTTATTCTGACCTACCATAAATTTTTGATCCAATTTTGAGCAGGACCTACTTAAACCATGACTAAATTTCAATCTGAAACCTAGAAGCTCTCATATTGAACCAGAAGCAAAATAATGCCCAAACAAAGCACAAAACCATTATATTAGCAAATCAGTGATAAATCACACTACGTACCGCATATAACCCTTGATAAAACTAAACACATTTTGCAATCCGCATATTTAATTGTATCTACAATATTGTGGAATTTAAATATTTCATACACTGGACATTTGGTGCTGAGCCACTCTGTAGCATTAGCCAGAGGTGAAAGTCCTTGACCTCTGAATCTTGAAATCTTTGGTAAAATGACTGGCAGGTCGTCAGGCGGGACTGGCACAGCCTACACATCAACATTCATTGATACTTCATTCTACACCATCACACCATGAACGGGAAAAACGGAAATGATTATGATGCCAGCCTACACATCAACAGTCAGTGATACTCCATGCTACGTCATCACAGCCTACACATCAACAATCACTGATACTCCATGCTACACCATCACAGCCTACGCATCAACATTCACTGATGCTCCATGCTACGTCATCAATCAACAACATCAATGTGCTACATTCAAACTGATGTTAAATTTGTTAATGAACAAAACAAGTGCCACAAGTGTTACAATGTGCAGAGGACAGCAGATAGTCACAAAATTTCACAAAAAGTTCAATCCAACCGTTTAATTGAAAGTTATGGTAGCTTCTCTGAGTTTTCTAGGACTTGGAACTAGAACTAGGACTTGGAAGAAAAAAAGACACACAGAATGAGGCAGCGACATAATATCTGTTTTGAATTGCACAATTTCTACAAACTTCTTGGGAACTCAAAAACTACTTATTAAAGAAACACATGCTGCATGTTATTAGCACTGATTACTGCACCAATCACGTATTCATCAGAATTAGCACTAAACATTAAAGTCAGAATCTTAGTATAATCCAAAACAGATCCAAATCTCTTTTCATCAAGACAAAGGTATGATACTGAGATAAAACAATACGTCCTTCGACTGTTGTCTGAAGCCGTAAAAAGAACAAACAAGTCATTCAAATAAATTTATAAACGTATTCACATAAATAATCACATTCAAAAGTCCTCAGGGAAACAATAAATCAGTATTGCATTTGAACATACACCATGCTTGACGCAGTGAATGATTGGGATTGGTGTTCCCCAGTAGCGCTGTCTTGATATCAGCCAATCGCGACCTCGCTCACTGGTCACATGACCACAGCGCAGTTCCTACAGATAAACGAATGACTAAACTGAACATCTGCAACAATTATATTCTGAATATAATAATAATAATGGGCTTAGAGTCCTTTCGGCATCTAGTGATGTCATCGGGGCCTAGAATAGATGACTAGCGCATTCCATAAAAAAAAATTTTACTGGCAATTTTTTCAATGTACATTTTATAAGTAGCGCTGTCTTGATATCAGCCAATCGCGGCTATCGGCCAATCGCAGTTATAGGGTCGTTTCTGGAGAGGGCCCAGATGGGCGACTACCCGACTTTAGCTGCTCTTTAACTGTATTTTAATGTTTTTTACTGTATTGGATTGTATTTTAATGCATTTTAACGTTTTATAAGCATAATTCATTTTATTCATTTAAATTCATTTTACAACATTCTTGGCAAATTTCATAATTAATGATAAATTGTAATTTTGAAAGTTTCATATGGTTTCGAATGCAACAGCTGTAAAATCAGGCCTGACCAGGGCTTGATCTGCCAGTTGCCAAAATCACAACAAAATTATTTTTTGAGCAGTTAGCGAATTTTATTTCCATTTGGTGAAAGTCCTTGGCGAATATTTTATTCATTCTTTGTTGTTAGAAGCTCAATAACTGGCACTATAGTCATGAAAAAAGCAATAAATTTCATATATACCAGTGCACCCAAAGAGAACGCATATGCGCATGTGTAATAAATTTGGCAAAAAAACAGTATGGCCTGGCGAAAAAAAAATCATTCAGCAAATTTTGGCGAATTTTTTTCGAGACCCAGATCAAGCCCTGAGCCCGAATTATACTAATTTGTTAATTTTTCAAAAAGAAAAGAAAATGCAATATTAAGGGTTTACTGGCAAGTGATCATTGTACTTATTTGATGGTTTGAAGGTGGATACTGGCTTTTTACTGGATACAGATTTGTCTAATTATTTTGAAACCAAGATGCGGCTCGTGCATGACTTGCACTATACCATACCGACAATATTCCCTCCAAGCTGCGTGCATGCGCGGCCGCACACAGATTTCAGAGACGCAGCGCACAAAAAATTGAACGCCGCGCACTAAAATGAGGATCGTCGACTAATAAACTACCATAGAACAGATGAAGCAAACAGTGATTTTGAAAATCATGCATTATTTTAAATGTCTTTTAGTCGTATATAGTATTCAAGAAGAATTCATTCTGTTCATATAAATATCTCCTGCATAGCAAAAAGCACGCAAAAAAATGATTTCTGCACTTTGCAGAAAAAAGTCGCTCAAGATACGAAAGCACAAAAATAAAGAAATGAAATCGCATAAAAAACTAAGATGCGAAGAACAAAGATACAAAAGTGCTCAAGATATAAAAAGTACGCACACAACTTTTTTTGGCCCGCTCAGACTTTTTTAGCTTAGAAGGAACATTGCATACATACCAAACAATAACCTTCTCAAGAAGCATCTAAAAATTTGATTTGAGATAAGACACATACCTAAAGATAAATAATAATAATAATAATCATAATGTTGAGTTTAACGTCCGTTTCGGCGTCTGAAGTCATCATCGGGGACACGGCAGATAACTTTAGAACACCTTGCCAAAGGATGCACTAAGTGACCGTCATAATTTACCACAACGCTTCGTCTTCTTTGCATGTGAATCTTGTCAGCGTATTTGTTTGAGAGTGATGCCTAAAGGATTTACTCCCACCACTCGCCACCGGGTGTTGCATAAACACACACACAGCGTCACACGCGCTTTTTTGGCCGTATTCCCCGCGTACGCAGGAGTAGGCCAATTGCAGCCATGGGCACCTCTCTTCAATTTACCTTATCTGTCGCATCCTCATATTTTAATCCCTTCGCTTTCATATCCTTCTATGAAACTTAGATATGTATTGTGCAGAAATGCATCAGTTGTATTGAAGTTTTTTAAATGCCTGTTCTTCAAGTCTAAGCAATATTGATTCAATGAACTGACACTACCATTGCCGTGTAATTTTATTGCTGCACTAATTTCATACCTCACATAAATATTTATTAGTTGGGCTCGCTGTTATGCATCCCTGTTGCATTCAAAAAGGTACCGATCTCAAAAAAGTCACGCCGTTATTACAACATATACCAAAGTTGTTGTAAAAAGAATTTTCAACAAAATGCATACTTGCATACCTTTAATATTTTTAAATAAAAAACTGACAAAGTAGTGCAATTTTGGGATTTATTTATGAAAATGCATGCATCTAGTACTCGTATGGTTGTCCATCATGCACAACAATAGTAATAACAAATAATAGTAATAATAATGAACAATTCATGCTAAAAAAAAAGAAAGACTAAGCAACATATCAAGGATAAAATTGAGACCAAAGTCTCAAATAGGAAGAAAGCAACAGCAGATTCTGTAAGAACAGTGAGCTTGTTCTCCTTGTTTATAAAAGTAGCATTCGATACTGCAGAACAAATATTAAAATGTTCTCCAGTATGTACTTTAGCTTTTGCAGCTGCAGCAGAGAAGCCATCGAGTGTGGACATCTCGGACCACTGAAACGTGAATTACAAGCACAAGTCTTTCTACACATTGTTAAAAACCATAACCCAAACTTCATATGCAAACAAAATGATAACAATAAAATTTGAATCATTAAGTCTACGATTCTTCTCTACAATCTCTATTATCTACAAAGTCTACAATCTACAACATGGCGAGAAAGTAAAGGCTGAGGTGGTTCTGATATATGGAACATATGAATGAGGGAGATTGGGTATCAGCATGTAGATACATTAATGTACTGTTAAGGCTATTCGTGAGGTTATGGTTTTCTTTATTGGCGTGCGTAGTTGGGGAATGTCTCGCTTGTTTCGTGCCCGACCACCGTGAGAGTGTACTAAAGCACAGGTTCACCCGCCGAGAGACAGTGCAAGCAGCTGCAGCAGGAGTCGTTTTGGTGAAAGACTGGTCAAATACAGCTGTTGACTGTTGTCCAAGAAGCTGGCCCGAAATGTTTTATTAACATCAACACTGAACTCGTTTTGAATAAGCAAAATTTCTTTATAACACAATTTAGTTTACAACAATTTAGAACTCTTTCCTTTGACCTAAAAGCGGTCAAAACATCCGTCAAAATCCGTCTTGTTTAACTAGTTGTGGCCTCTTTCATAATACCACCAATTAGTTTTGCTATGCCAGCTTCGCTGCTATTGATCGAAGCCAAATACCGGGACCAATTGTAATTAGACTTGTGTCAATGGCTAGCCTGCTATTGGCTGGTTCAATCCAAGCAACTATACTCGGTTACATGCAGCAATGCACCTGCCAGTTAAGCTAGTCTAACGGCCTAAACACTGTAGGCCTATGCAATGTCTTTACAGTTCTTCAACCGCCCTGTATTTGTCGTTCAATATTTATCCTTCTCTGTACACATTAATGTGGAAGGGAAAGTCAGGATAAATCCAACCTACAGGTGCTAGTCCAATCTGTGCTAGCACAAAAAGGTGGATGCAAAACACACATGATGATGATGATTAAGTCTTAAATTGTCTTTGAAATCATCAAAACATAATTCAGAATATATTCATCAATCTCACAGAAACTGAAGGCATCCATATTTATACAACAGAAATTAAGGATATGGATAAGGATAAAGGATAAGGATATTAAGGGTGCCTCAGTAGAGTTGCAGAGAAGCCCAGTTGAAGGGTCGATAACTTCCTTGTAAGACAAGCTGTACTTGTCAGCAAAAAACCGATCGACCGCGTCACACGAGGGAATACCTGCCAGAATAGAGAAACGGACAACCTTAGCACATCTGCATTATTCAAGGGATAGCCAGTTAACTTTCAGATGCAATTTAAACTTAAACCCTATCAGTAGTTATCTCATTCATACTGATAGCAATCACAACATGCAAAGCACTAAGTAAAAATAATAAGTATAAATATAAAAATATAAGTATAAATAATAAGTATAAATTACTCTATAAATCCGCTTGTTTTTTTGTTTTCTTATTGTTAAACGGTACATCATGTACAGGTGCTAGGGTCATTGTAGAGTCAAACAATAATATGATGTTGCCTTGTGCTGCTGAAGTCAGCTGACAATCTAATGACTGGCAAGAATGTAAAGTAGGCCTATATTGTGCTTAGAAATAAATTACGAATTTCAGTAAATATTCAGCTTTAGGAATCCGTCAGAAGAAAAAAATGTGAGCCTCCCAGTCACCCCAGCTCTCTCGCCCTAACTTCTTCCCCCTTCGACCTACTGGCCACTTTTTAAATATGCAAAGTTTAAAAAAAACAATTGCAAACAAATTAAGTTTTACTATTTAGTGATACTAGAAGTCCTACCTTGATCACGTGGTCAGTAATAAGGAAAAATTGGAAAATATCATTGGCGATGACACGACATCAATCAGATAAAATCTTTTTTGTTATAAATAATCTATTTGTCACAAGTGTTCATTCACTTTTGATGACTGCGCAAAGTTTTGTCTCTATCGGACAAGTTGATTTTAAGGAGCAAAAGTCAGACAGAAGAAAACTGTGTACTGCTCAGCTAATTACCTGGATCCATTATGTGATTTTTCATATCAAATGATCTGGGTATGCTAAATTTCAGCGGTACAGTTATGTATCTGCTAATTCACACGTCAAAGTGGCATCAATAGATTAGTAGAAAAAACGCGATGCAGAACTACGGCTACATGCACAATCCAAGAGCCGACAAACTTACCGACACGCGTGTCCAGATGCAGTCCAAAGTCGGTCGTGGGCGAGACGTAGAGAGGAATGGACCGACGTGTGAACGGATTGAGAGCAACGACAGACAGCTGCACATCTGATGCACCAGCACTCTACTCTACATACTGCTCAACTAGGCATACTGCTCAACTAGGCACACTGCTCAACTAGGCATAATGCTAAACTAGGCAGACTGGTCAACTAGGCAGACAGGTTGTTGTTGTTGTTGTTATAGCCCCTTGCGGGGAAGGTGATGCCCCATTGCACCAGCAGATGGTCGCTGGTGGTGGTTCGACCGTAGACTGGTAGGCATCGTAGGAACACTTGTGGCTGACGAATTTAAATCACCCTTGCCAAAGGGTGCACGAAGCGACTCAAAATCTTTGCCGCTGGTGGGATTCAAATGGACAACTGCTGCACTCATAATCCGAGACCAGCGACTTGAATCACTCGGTCACAATGCTTCCCATCCTGCCCAATGGTGCAGTAGGGGCAGGGCTGCCGGGACAGTTTAATGTCATGTCCGGGACAAGACTGGTCAACTAGGTATACTACTCCACTAGGCATACAGTTCAACTAGGCCCAGCAGTACGCACCAGCCAGGGGTTGGAGGAATGGAGATTGGGTGCTAGGTGGGTCGAGGGTGTGGGATGAAAGCGTGGGAGTGGGATAGCGAGATTAGAGTGCAAATAGAGGCGATTTCAAATGAAACTTATAAGATTATGAATATTGATCAGCACTCAAAGCAATGTTAATCAATGACGAGTTCAAGCTATCGCTTGAATTCGTCATCTGATCAGTTTTAGTGAACAATCACTTCACTTAATTTGACTCATGATATAACTTCCATTTTTAAAATCAATGAATGAATATTGATTTTTTTTAATAATAATATTAAAGATTGTAACAACATAGTGCTTTCAAAATCTAAATCTTAAATCACAAAAAAATAAATTCTACCTTCTAATGGATTCTCAGTTTGGTTGCCTTTCTGAAATAAATATACAAAAATTCTTCTTAATGACTGTCATTCTAAATTGCCATAGCATCGGTACCTAAAAGAAATCAAAGGACCAAAATTCATTACTTCTCGAGTTCAAAACAATTCACCTCAGCCTTTGCTGCTGCTGCCATTGTTCCCCGACGTCGATCGGCAGTCCAGTGAGTCCAGTGCTGCTATTTGAGCGGTCTCAATTGATTCTGTGCATTTTAAGCAGGCTGATGCCGGAAGTGCTTAAAAGGTTTAGTTTCATAATATTACATATTCACTTGGCACAAATTCTCAGAATGGCCATGGCTGTCACAGATTTAATGACGAAATCTACACTGTCTTCACTCAAAATATGCTTTTTCTTAAATTCTGTGTTTCATTATAAAAAGTTTGTAGTAGCACCAGAAAGGTCCCCCCATTTCATAGACTACACTGGTCGATCAGAGGCGTATTTCAGCAATCTAGACATAGCTAATTTGCCACGTTGCACTTTAAATTGACTTAAAGAGGTTTTTAAGACATTACACTTTAAACTGGGTGCCTAAGTTCTCCTTCTGGCAATATGGCTGACGCTTGAATTGATGGTCATCTGGACCAAAATGTCCTTAGTTGGTTCTTCGCGCAGTTTTCACAGCACTGACTTCCCTCTAGACAGGCTGAGATGAATTAACAACAACATACACGGTGTCTCAAAATGAAACAACCTAATAAATTACTTCAATGACTCCGGGACGCAATACGCGTTGTTAATGAAATTTTTACCACATTGACGTAGGCCATTACTTGATACTTTTACCCATTTTCGTTGAATTTGAACGAGCGGTTAAAAAGATAAAAGTAGTCACAGTTGATCTAAAAAAAACGTGTCAACCAAGCTGGGAAACGGCTTAATTGTTATTTGCATCAACAATTTTGTGGTAATGATCTCTTTATTTTCAAATTCAGCAATTATTAGCAATCCAGGGATGTACACTTCATGTTTCAACAAGATTTGATTCCAACATGCACGTAAAGCGACAGAAGAGCGTGATATAAGAAAAGCATGACTCAAAAGCGCTGGCCGTCAAAGTGGCGCACTGTCAATTATCACAATTTAGCAGCATGGTGCTTGTTAAGAAAACGCATTGACCAGTAAAAAAAGTCAAACACCTGAAGCACAGAATAACCAAAAAGAAGGATAAATTTGAACATTCTGTAGCTACGACACAGAAAAGCAGCAGCGTAAACAATTATTGGCTTGCACAAGAGATGCAAACGGCAATTAGGCAGTTTTCTAGCTTGGTTAAGCTAGGTCAACTTTGACTAATTGCATCTTTTTAACCGCTCGATAAAATTAAACAAAAATTGGTAGAAATATGAACTAATGATCCAAGTTAATGTGACAAAACTTTCATTGGCAACGCTTATTGTGTTTCGTAGTTATTGACGAAATTCGTTGGGTCGTTTAATTTTGACACACGTTGTAAAAGCGTAAACATAAGCGTCTAATAAGTGTTCAAAAGGTTACAGGCCTACC
>JAQIWG010001986.1:0-22047 GCA_034695025.1 Chamaedrilus cognettii | reverse complement strand
TAGTGCCACTAGGGCCTTTGGTCTCCCTTTTCAAGCAGACTGTAATTTTGTGTTTGTGCTGATGTTATTTTTTTGACTGTGCATGAAATAAATTTTCATACATACAAATGTCATACGTACATAATCCGAAAAAAGTTGAATTAAAGGAGTTGTAGTCAGACTGATTGTAGACATTAGACGCCAACAGTCCTTCATACTCATAGAGCGTCTCAAAACACATGACACATACAAAAAAAAAAGATTCTAGACTTGAAACAATAGCCAAAGAAAGAAAATGTTTATCAGTACACGAAACTAACCTGGCCGGTGACGACTTCATCGACAATGTTCAGAGTACTGCCGACAGCCAGCGATGCGCATTGAAACGCAGCCTGGTTTAGAACAGAAGGGCCTCAGATATACAGGAAACAGAACGAAAAACACACAGAACATTCTAGAATGTAACATTCAGCAGCACTTCAAATGTAATACCATACTGTTTTGTAGACCCCTACAATACAATGTCAGGTGGCGCTTAGTTATGGAGTGATCTAAATTAGTTGTATGCAATATGTAATATGTATGTAAACTCTTAGTTTACGTATGTATTAAAAATTTTAAAGTAATAATAATAATCTTCACTTAAATGCGTGTTTTGAAGCAAGATAAGGAATTAACAACTTAAAAATTAGAAATATTGACTAAATATCAACGATAAGCATAACGAATGAAATAAGAGAATACCTGAGTGAGGTAGACAGACTTGTAACGAGTCTCCAGATTGGACAGATCCTCCTTACTCCGCCCCTCATAGGAGCGCAACCTCTCTATCCACTCTGCACTGCGTGAACAACACATATAAAAAATTTATGCCTAATCTGAAACCATTCAAATACATACAGCGATCAAAAACACTGAAATAATTTATAAGACGCATTAAAATATATGTTCGCTAATCACTGAATCAAAATTTCATTATCAGCAGAAGCCATATTGCACATTAAGCACATCAAAACAATTGCTAAAACAATCATATCGGATCATTACATCATTACATCAATATCATCACCATTTACGCTTTACGCTTGACGTCCACTCTTTCGCGCTAGCACAGAGTGGACGTTTCAATGATCTACATAACTATGGAACCATAAAAAAAGAATTCGTACAAGAGAATTAAAATTAACGCAGTCCACTGAAACCCAAATTGAATTCCGCTCTACATTAAAATAATATTTAAGATAAAGAGAATTACTACAAAGCTACCTGTGAACGAGCAGAAGCTCCTCATCAGTAGCCAGTCTCGACTGTTAAGCAAAACGAAAACAACAAATCTTGTTCATGACAACGAGGAAGCTATATGAGAAACAAGCTATATTTCCATCGCTTTCATGTGATATTTACTAGCAACAAATCACTTTTTTTAAATTATTGAGCTCGTGAAGACAATGACATATAAAAATAACATCAAAAATACGACACAACTGCACCCGTGAAAAAAAATGGTCGAGAATATGTTGCGAGGGAAAAATTTAAATCAAAAGGCTTGACATAGAGTAGCATAAAACTAAAAGATAATCATCAAAGCAAATGCAAGATCAGAAATACCGGTACCTCAAGAGTCTTGCATCTCTTTGCCAAGCCAAGGAGGTCGAGTGAGGAATAGATCTTGCGAACTCTATCTGGGCGCTCTGGATGCCCCCTGCACCCGAGACATCCAATCACAATTGAGATCAAAGTGGACAAGTTTTAGAAGCAGAATAATATAAAATTAGCATAATCTAAATAGTAAATTACGTATTAAAACTAATTAAATTAAGCAGTTCATCTGGCTTTCATATTTACAGGAATCAATACCTGCACAGAAATATCCATAAAGCTTAAACGATAAACAAAAATGAAATAAATTAATAACATACCAGTGCCGATTTGAGCCATTTAGACCAATATTACTCATCTGACTAATATAACACAAACAAATTAATACATACAATGATCCTCAAAATCTAAATATTTGCTGAAACAATCATTTGTAGTATTTTTACAAGTAGATAGAAGGTGTTTTGAGATAGACGTACATATCTGACATACACTTGTGCCGACACATCTTCTCATCATATACCAGGCACGTCCTGTTTCAAAGCAAGATAATCTAATATATACACGCTTTTCCACAAGCTATTATTATAAAATAAAGCTGCACAAAGTATTAAATATCCTCAATTAGGTTTCAGGAATTCGAACTACTCATAAAAAAACGTCAAACAATTCGCACCTTGCAACTGCGATTTAAAATTGCGCCTGGGAATAAACCAAGAGGCAATAGATGCTAAATTATAAATGACATTTCATAATTTTCTTGCGTACAGTACTGGTGACATCTAGCAAAAAATTTACAAATGAATTTAATTTAAATACTGTAATATATATTGGCATCCACTTGGCAGCCTCAACTCAACACCAAATTCGAGAACAGTTTTTCTAAAAGCCTATGAAGCATGCAAGCCATCAACTCAGAATATGGACATCCACACTTTCATGTCACTAACAGATGGTGGACTATTGACTATCAGCTTAGCGGCAGACCTGTTAGGAGGAGTGAAGAGTTTGGTCGCAGAAATAAGAGCGTCAATCTTCTTGTCCAATCTTTCTCGATCCTCGTCCGAATAATGTTCATAGGCATCTAAATCAAATTTCTCCGGTTGAGCTGTCTCATGGTAGAACTTCGCTCCTCTTCAATTAATATGCAAATCAATCAATGAATTATATAAACAAAACAACAGTTACATTAATATTTTTCACAAATGTGCGCACGATTTTAGAAATTAAATCAATGCAAGTCAGCTCTGAATAAAGGATTAACCAGACCGAAAAATACAAACACAAACTAATGAACAAATCTACATTTAAATTCATCACCTAACACCGGTAAATTCACGAAATTTGCTACAACACATAGAAACTCAACATCAAGTATTACGGAGAAAGTGTTCTAAATAGATAAATAAAATTAAGATATAAGACAAGGTTTGTTTTCGCAGCATCCACTCACGGCTTGGGTACGACTGGATTGCGCAATATTTCCGGCAATTCGTCCGGACTCGCGGCGTCGTCGTGATACGCGAAGCACTTCCAGTACGGACGTAGCACTCGTATCACATGCAGAATAGTCTCTACCGTGCTGCAGCAGCAAGGCTTTGAATTAGTTACAGGGAACAAAAGTAAGCAACAATTTGTAATTCCATCAGCTACTACAGTATGCTCATAGAATAGACAAAGTACGGTACCGGCACTGAGCAGATACTACAGAATATGCAGCGTCATTTAAATTTTAATAGACCAAATAGCATCATAATATATTTAGCAGTCTAGTTGAAAAGAAATAAATCAAAGCAGAATTGAAATGTCTAATAAGATTTAATAAAAATTCATACAAAAATCCAAGAAGCCCTAATATAATCCGAAGACATAAATTATAGAAATATCTGAACTGCATAAAATCAATTTATTAATAAATAACTTCTTAACCGCAAATTATCCGAGTCAGAATATAACGAACATTCATATCAGACCAAAACAGACAATGCTACAATTAAAATCACCATTTATAAGTCAATTTGACAACCATTGTCGATGTTTTTATCAAGCAGACTACAATTTCAAAGAGCTAACCTGTCCATGGGGGGTGGTAGGGGGGCAAGACGGGGGCAAGGGTCATCCAACAAACATTTGACGGTTAGAGCCACCCCTTCAGCAAGAGATTTGATGCAGTAGCCACCCTAACCAGTCAGAAATAAAAACAAATTTCAGATCAGAAAGTTAGTGTGCCATAGTCAGAAATAATTGGTTGACGCTATAACATTGTCTTACTAAATAATAATGAATCGGTCACAAACAATACTAGGTCTGTGTATGCAGGGTGCTGTGACATAGATTATATTATTCAATCTCACATTCTCAATCTCATATTCAATCTCATCAACAATTTCGTAGTCAAAAACATCACATTTCCCTGTCACGGCCACAATTAATTACTAAATATCCATATTAATCAATGACTATCAATCGCTCAATATCATCAAGAACTGACAACCAACCTCAAATAGCACGGATAGCCTATCGCCGGCCAGCTGCTTCATCATGTGAGTGAAGTGCGCGTAGGCGGCCGGACTCACCTCACTACGACCCTGTACATCATCATCATCAGCGTCATCATCATTTAAGTCTTATGTCAATTTCTTCCCGTTCGCACAGATTGGACGTTTCTCATGATTCAAACTCCCCCCCCATATGTCAATAGCAAAACAATGATCTTTAAGAAATGATCATAATTTTAAAAATGTATATAGTATAAGCAAGGAGGACGCGCGATCAATTATAACTAAATCATATTGAAGACGAGACATACAACAGTTACAATTTTAATATACCCATGCGTGTATATGATGAATTACAAGCCCAACTCTAGAGATGTGACAGACCTCAGGGTCACCTATGGCAGCGTCGTATCCACATGACACAACGACCAGCTGCGGGTTGAACTGCAGCGCACAACAAGCCATGCATGAGCTCCCGTCTGAGATCGGATAAAATAATTTCAATAAATTCTTATAAATCGTCACTGCAAATTGCCAATCAACTTTTTTTACACTTTATATTTGTTCATTATCATTGCTTTTGGATTTAGATTCAAATAATCAAAATTGAGCACACTAGTACGGTACTGCACTGATCATTTCATTATACTGCGGAGTAATTGCTATTGCCCCTTATTATTATCGTTTGACCATTGCGTTTAGACCTGATCAATTCTATCCGTTCCTATGAAACTAATAAATATTCAAGTAACCGCTTGGTACTACAATTTCATATTCAGATGCATGGCTAACTTCTGCTTAGAAAATATAAATATGAATTGCTAAGTAAACTAGCGTACTATACCTCGTAGGCTAACGGCAGAAGTATCTGCTGCATGATAGCAATGTAATCTCCGTCGGTCATGTCTACCTGCAGAAAACGACCAGGCCGCTGTAGAATTATAGCAAACTTTCAGCAAATTTTTGTTATTTTTTTATTTTTTATTACAAAGCAGAGAAAAATACAAAAACTTAAAGTTTAAAAATACAATTCATGTTTGTGAACATCTCACATCAAGACTCACGCAACACAATGATTGTTCTCAAAATATTATTTGACATAATTTGTTGAAACATACTTAAATAACGCCATAGAGGCCTCCCACATCACTACAATCAACGATCAATTTAGAATCATCCACTTCAATCACTGCCGTAGTAAACCTTAGGCCCATGAAGATATCTAACTCTGGCGGCTGCTTACGCTTCAATTATAAACGAACCTTCATCATACAATAAAACTCAGCGCCCACACAAGACTCACTTTGTTGAAGGGCACATTGACGTTGAAGCCTCTGCCCTGCCCCTCCCCAATGTAGTCGTACTCAGACTCCCTCAAGTTCGGCCAGAACTCCCCGTGCTCGTAGCGGTGAATGGAGAAATAGAGCACTCTGGCAAACAGACGTCCACAGTATAACAAAACCCTAGAATGACTTATTCACTCCAAGATGAACCACAAGTGCGTAGGTAGATCTATTTTAGCAAGCGAGCTTCCTTCAAGTCAATAATCTTCCGTGAAATAAAGACAGCATGAGGCCCATATTGTTTCTAATTGCAATTTCCTAGAACAACGATTCAGACTAAAAATAAATATACAACATTCACCAATTTACTGTCAAGTAGCTTACGCGCTCGTCCCGGAAAAGTAGTGTAATTGTCATAAAAAAATCATTCAATACAATTCATAGCTAAATAATTTTTGGTGAACGTAAGATTATTTTTCTCTGTTATACAAAAATGCATGTCAAAAATAAAAAAGTATTGCAGTTCAAGGACTACAATCATAATAAATAATAAAAGTATAAAAAAAACTCAGCTGACCTCGGATCATCATAGAACATGTACTGCGAGCCCTGGCCGTGATGCAAGTCCCAGTCTACAAGTAGTACGCGTTCCAGCCCCCCCGACTCGATGGCGTGGCGGGCAGCCAGTGCGGCGTTGTTGAAGAAACAATAGCCGCTCGGCTCTGACCTCATTGCATGGTGGCCGGGGGGCCTAAACAGACAGAGTCAAAAATATACAGCGGGTCTGAAACGGACAGAGTCAAGACTATACTGGGGGCCGGAAGCAGATCGTGTTTAGAATACAGGGGTCCTGAAACGAATCGCGTCGATTACAAATAAATATTGGATGACACGTGAAACCTATCATGCTGAAAATCGATGTGACACGCGTTAAATTGGAGCATTAATTAATGGCAGAGGGCCGGAAATAAAGTTCACAATATCCTAAACAATTATCCCAAGCCGGATTTTAAATTTTATATATTCTTATAAATAAAAAATAAGAACAAACCTCAAAAGTGCCATTCCGTAGCGAATCTGAAACAGTTGAATGCGTATTAATAAAGCTGTCTCAATATCATTTTAACTAACAAAATAAGCTTTCTAATTTTCTATGCCCAGCCTTATCAAGCAGTCAATTTACACAAAAATACTCCCTCAGAAGACAATTCAACATTGAAATAATAATAATAAACCAATATTCCCATCAAGAACATAACTATAACTTAATTGCCTACCAGCAGCAAAATATACGGACTACCCATGCGCCAGTGCTGACGATGTAGAACCAATAATTTAAACAAAAGTTGCTAAAGGGCATTTAGATTGAAGACACTGAGGGAAGTTAATCAGCTGCCAACCTTGTCATTGACGACCATATCCGTCATCTCTATGCTGGAACCAGCAGCCAGCAGAGCCGAGCTATACGTCGCCTGCACACACAATAATCACCAATACGGTACAACAACTATACGACTTCAAATAAGAATTTAGCGCTTCTTTGCCATCGTGAGACAAAGTTCTTCAAGGCTGCCTGCAACTATAACTAGAGCACTAGAAAACGTGTGAGATAAATAATCAACAGTTAGTCTGTATCGTTCTATTAGAGTAGGATCAAAGAGGCAACAGACAAGTTTATTAGGTAAGCTTGATGAAAGCAAAAAATTATTGACACAATACTACGCTGAGAAGCACTTTAACGAGTACCAGCCATGGCAGGCAGGCAGGCAAAGTCAGTCGTTGATAATGACATGCTACCCACATACAAACACACTGTACTCCCAGCTAACATAGCGGCATGGCTGCTATTGACACCCGCTCATAACTGTACTCAAAGTCTAGCGCATCCATTGACACTGCTAATCCTCTAGCTGCTACCGGTACAGTAATGACAATCCTCTTACTACTGCCGGTACCGTCATGAGAAACGTCATACTGTTACCAATACAGTCATATATCCAATGGCAAACAATGTGTATTCATAAAATAAGTTGAGACATCCGTCATACCGGGTGAAAGAAGACGTCGGGGTACTTCATCGACAGTTCCTTGAGCTCGTCCTCCGTCATGAGGGCATAGCTCTTCAACCGCTCCAGGTACTCCTTGCTGTGCTCTAACAGAATTTCCTGCTCCGTCGCATCTCTCGCCTGTCGGACAACATTCAGATGTTTGGCAGTCGCGGCATATAATTATAATATAAATTCATGGCGTAGCAGATTTAAGCATAAACCTATCAGCATAAGATTTCCACCAAAAAATTATGATCAAAAATTTCATTCTAAAAGTGTTCTACTAGGGAAATTTTAATACAACAAATTCATAAATTTTAAACAAATAAGTTTTCTACCAACGAAAATGTAGGTCGTCCTCTGTAACACTCATCAATGACGGACGCGTGAGACCTTAAATTTAACTCTTTGACCCGCGCAACTACACGCGAACACAGGTATACAATATTACCTGTTGCAGAGATAGGGAAGTCATATGATTGATGAGCATCGTAGAGGCTGACCGAAAATGTATTGGATTTCCAAACGTTTTCTGCAAAAGATCTTCAAGTTGAAAGATAAACAAGCCAATGAAAAAAAAAATCATCAATCATTCATAATGGAGACTGACCGGTACACGAGTGCATCGGTCGAGCAAGCCGTAGAGTCGACATCGCTCCAGCGATGCTCTCAGTCGCTCGGGATTCTCAGGATACGTCGGGACCCAGATGTGGTGAGTCGCCAACATACGGTCGTCGTACACTAGCCCCACTCTGTAAACGATGAGGGCAATTGACAGTATTGGACAGTGTTGAATGAAGATGAACACATTTACAACTACGGTAGTTAGAGCACAGCTATAATTATAAGTTGCATTCTGATACTGAAGTTGTATCCATAATACATAGCACAAATTAGTTTTGGCATATCTGATGTCAAGGCATTCGGAACTAGCAGAAAATAATGTCAACAGTGCAAAAATCACTGCAAAAATAAACAATTGATTCAATTCATCAAATCTAGGGCATCATCAAAACTGAAAACATAATTTAAATTTAAATTATTGACATAATTGCAATAGCTCCAAAGCCGCTACAATCATTTCATTGCAGAATTTGCAAGTGACAAATCTAATAATAAATCATATAATACTAATAATAATCTTATAGTAATAATCATAATAATAATAAATCAGCTTACTGCTTGCACTGTTTTTCAATGTCTACAAGCGTCAGCTCTTTCATCTGATTGGTTAGATCATCGGCCCCCCGCGGTGATCTGGCCTGCTGGCCAGGCGATGCAGCCGATCTCAGCCCCTCTCGTCGTAGGCGACTCGCTTCTTCCGTCATCTCGAACTTTACAGGTTTGACGAGAATAAATGGACTGAATGCACAGAAGATCGCCAAGAAGTAACATAACAAACTAAATGTAATCACCGTAATAAATAATTATGCAGCAAGTGCAATGTTATTCATGCATGGAAGCGGAATGCCATGCGTAAATAAAGTAACAAAGCACATAATCATCCGTCATAAATGAAAACGTTGCACTCACGTGATTATATACTAACTCAAAGATTGCACTGAACCAGAACTATTATAATATTTATATATTTTGATTAATTCATTAAAATATATATTTATTAATAAGTTTGTGTCATCTAAAAAATGCATTACATTATACATAAATTAAAATTAAAAGAGTTTCTTATAAGTTCTTGCAAAACATCTCTGCCGGTGCCTGCCGCAAGCGCAATTTAAAAATGCGAGCGAGTTTTATTTATAGAACACATTTGTAAAAAGTTTACTTTACGTTTAGGGTTAGGTTTGGGTTAGGGTTAGGTTTAGGTTAAAATCTATTTATAGCATAACTGCTCTATTCGTTTGCATTTTCAAAACTAAGTTTTGAACTTTTAAGTTCAAATGATTTATTACAAAATTCCTTGTATTCATAGGCCTAATTATATATTAGGCAATATAATATATGTTATATAGTAATATTCATTATATAAAGGTTGCTTCTGTGTTCCTACAATGAAAATAGTGATTAATATCTTCATGGTAAATAGAAGCTTGACTTAACGCTACACGCGCACATCTTTGTTTTAAAGTGACCAGAATTACTATGTAGTATGTTTATAAGGCAGCGCGAGCCTATTCTGATGTGAACCGGCGATAGCGCGCGGTCCGGACCGGCGGCAACGTACGGTCCAACGCACGGCAGTCGGCGGCACGGCGTCGGCGCTCGCGCACTGCTGTCGGCGGATGGTCACCGTGGCAGACGGCTATTCAGCGCTTCCGGATTGGCACCCCCTTGCGGGGTACCTAATCTGTCGCAATTTTTTAAAACTGTATTGCTCTTTTCATTATGCGAGTAGCCTTTAGGGCATTGTGTGTCGCCAGGCGTTTGAAATACTTCTTCTGCGTGAGACACTAGAAACCGTAATCAACTTAGTTAACTTCGACAAGTTCTTGACTTCGTTTTCATTGACTTTAACTTTTTTATTATAATGTTGAGAATAACTAATGAACGATGAATTATGTAGCCAACTCTATTTCAACTCTATAATAACTCTGTGGTAACTGCATATTGGGTTTATCTAAATCTGGACACGGTGATGCTCTAACCCTGTTAACCAACACTGCCATGCATAGGCCTATAGGCCTATGTTGATTACATCATTCTAGTCTTCAGCCTGTAGAATATAATGGAGTCGTCTATTATTCAAAAAATCACGCAGACAGCGCAGTGTTTTGGGAACCAAACATATAAACTTTTTACATCTATTGTTTCCGAATGTCAAGACGTGTGGTTTATCAAGCGGCGGAACTAAGTCTTGTTTGAGGAACGTTGTAGGATCGTTGTTAAGGAGTTTGTCGAAGCACTGCCGTGTTTCAGGACGGAAGAGTCGACGATCTACGCATACATGAAGCGTCTCCCATTGAAATCAAAAGTTTTTCAATTAGGCCGGAGTCTAGACAAGAACGTGGACGCACCGAGTAGGGTCTATACGCTATAGGTTCCGAGTAGGCTATTATTCTTGCCTAATTCAAACAGTCATTGCAATGCGTCGTTAATAATAAAATAACCACCAGACTGCGTGCTGACACAATCACTATAATTATTGTTTTATAGAATGTAAGCTATTCTCCCAACGAGCTCACCAACTGTTGCATTTCAGTGTTCGCAATACTGCGCCCAATATCTCACTAGGTAGGGTCTAGGCAAAAATACTACGTGGGCCTACAATTGAACATGGGTCTTTCATTATAATTATAGTGCAACAAGTTTTAGGGAGGGGTTAAGAGTATTTTGTTTAATTTTGTTCAGATAAAAATAATCAAGAATGAATGCCAAGGCTTGCTTTACGCGATAGACAAAATTTAATGGCCTATGGTACTATTAAGGAAAAAACGGAGAACAACGCAAATTTAGATGTCCATTCTGTGGCCTAGCTAGTTCATGATTAGTCTATTGCTTGATTACGAACATTATGTAATGTACGTGTACTTGATTGCACATGTATTTTATAATATACAGTACTTGCTCCGGTCTTGTGGCACGAAACGGAAAGCTCAGGACTAGGTACGGAAATAAGTGGTCACACAGTCGAAAGAAGTGGTCTCTTGTGTGTCTGAAAGACGGATGGTCTTAGAAATAGGCTAATTCCTCGCGTTCAATTGATAGGCTGTGTAGGTCTACAATGTAGATCTAGGAACGATCTATTTATGAAGTGGCTGACTGATTCTATGTCAATTGAGTAGAACCATAGGTTTATTTTCACAGATCGATAAAATTCGATATAGTTTATTTATTTGAAATGTATTTGCATGCGAGCATAGAAAGCTGAGTTCAATGAAACATAACAGCTGAATTCATCAGAAGGGGTTTGGTTTACGAATGGAGTTAAACATTATTTTACAAGGATCCCGGGATCATGAAATCACAAATATCACTGAAGCTATGCAATGCTATGGAGAATATAATAATGGTTCCTAAATATGATGCGAGAATACACACATTAGGCCTGGTGGGCTCTAATTATTGTTGTATAGCTTCAAACCTAAATTATACTGAGCATTTGGTATATGAAATTTAGTGAAGTGGGCAAAACATTTGACTGAAGAGCTTATTTTGAATGTAGACCTGAGCTGCCAATTTCTAGGGGGGGGGGGGGGGGGTACGGGTTTACCCCCGCTATACGGCCAAATTAAATACTTGCGCTGATGGGCTTATTGCACAATGCGCAATGTCATGCAGAGACCGCAGAGAATTTTAATAGTTTTATATCTGAGGTTTAGAGCACGTTTTTTCTGAGGTTAACTATTATTTTAATGTGGTTAGATTAAATGACATTCTATTCTCCCACATTTTAACAAGTTTAAGTCTGAAGTTTTGTACTCTAGACGTTCATTTTAATGTAGGCATACGAAATCTAAAGATAGTTGGTTTTTCCTATACCAACACGCAGCATGGTGATTGATGCTACGGGCTTACGCTTTGTAGGCGCCTGCAAACGTCTGAGTACAAGTCTACAGGCTACAAGTCATGAACATCGCGGGCCAGTCCTACATGACGTTATAACGCGCGTTGTGCGCCTTATTTCTGCACGACCCGATGTTCGCGATGCTCATAATATTTTCATCCAGCATTCTGCTGACATAAATCAAGCCACCTGGTGGAGCCTTTCACGCAGCAAACCCACCGCAATAACCGCATGATTGATTGTGCTCAGAATAGGTCGGATGATAGGAGATTAACGGCAATTCGAGTTAGAGTTTTCGATCCGCGAAATTTGGACGATCACAAGATTAGCGGTGATCATTGCGACTGTAGGCTCCTGGCTTAGTAGGGCCTATATCTCTGCTCAGCCGTGAAATTGCTCCGAAGCTAGCACCGACGCAAAAATATAATTGCAGCACAGAAAAACGAATGAGCTGCATTGCGTGTACATTATAACAATAGTGTAGAGCACAGGCCTACATACCGTAGGCACAGCCTATACATGTAGCCTACATGTAGTTTAATAATCGCAGATTTTGATGACGTGTTTTGCAATCTAATCCGATTCGAAGGAATCATCCATACACGTAGGTGTTAACTGCGCGAGGAGGCGTACGTAGTCTATATGTACGTACAGTATGTAGCCTATATGTACGTACAGTATGTAGCCTATATATACGTACAGTATGTAGCCTATATGTACGCATCACCTTACTACATTAAAGATGCTGGCAGTGAAAGCATAGCCATGCCTACGCCTATAAAATAACACAATATACTCAAACGGTGTTCTGAGGAACACTGGTGTTCCGAGGCGAGTAGCAATGTTCCCACAACCCGTTGACGAAAAACAATTAAATGACTCCTAAATTTGTTATAACGAGATTAACGACACGTTGATAATAATCTTACCGTAACAATGTCTCACGGTTTTTTATAATGCCATTTAAAAATGTGAATGACACTAAGTGTACACTGACTAGTCTGCTTAAAATGCGTATTTCTTAATTTGTATTTATTTATAGTTTCTCTTTCATAACGTATTTTTCAATCAATGTCATCAGGCCTTGCAGCTTGTATTATGCAGCATTAATGCTTGAATCACAGAGCATACGTTTTGAGAATCTTCATGGACACCAAATGTTCAAATCGCATGCGGTTCGGATCCTCCTGCAGCCCCCCTCCTCCCGGCTCCCCTTGGATTGACGCCGTGTGGCTTCATCCACCCGTCATTTTTATCCACTTCCCCGTTTCCTGGATCCACTTAGACTTTCACTCAGATCGATCTTTCTCTCGCCCTCCAGTGGTTTCGAGCAGAACTTCTGGTAGTACACGTAGTTGTGGGCTATTTGCTATCTTTTAAGATAAGCTCTTTAACATTTTGCGCAGTTCTGCGTCTATTTGTCTGGACATAGGCCTACATATAGTAGCAATACAGCGGATAACATTTTTCTGATATTACGATAATTGTTAAAACCTTGACCAGCTACATGTATGATGAGATGTTTGAGTTGTCATATTGACAACTCAAAAAATGCAGGGGGTATCTTCTGTTCATAAAGGATGACGTCAATGTTTAACGAAACAATTAACCTATATCTAAATTTCTCATTTCTGATTCACTCCATTGCATGCCATGCTTTTCGTTAAATATTCCAGAGCGCACTCTAGACTTTGAATGTGTGAGCAAATACTCCAGGTCCACAAGTTTATCGTCGAGTCATGGATTAAGGCTGCTGGCCACAATCCATCACTTCCTTATTAAATTCCGAACCTCTTTTATTCTTATTTGCTCTCAAGTATTTAACTTCCGATCTGCGGGACCGTTCACATATTGTGTAGCGCTTAAATGTCAATTTTAGACTATTCACCCACCCTCTATATTACTTTATCACGCCGGACCTGAATACCAAAATATATTTTCCTATAGCTCGCTGAAAGTATACCCACCGCGGCCCGGAGCCAAAAATTGTGCACTACATATCGCCATCCATCCACCTCTTGTAACAGGCTGTAGCAAGATCTCTGTCATCCCCATCCCTACCCGCCTACCCAATGCCTGTTCTCAAGCTTTATGTTATACTTATGTGAACGGCCCCGGTGCAGGTCTACATGTAGGCCTACGTGTACACTGTATCCGCGAGCTGTTGACTCGATGCGCTGTGTATAGAAGACTGCAGCCAGAGAACGACGCGACCAACAGTATAGCCTGCTAAAGACGAATTTTCGAGGAGTTCTGCATTGATCGGATTCGTATACAGGCGACATTTGCCGACGGAGTAGACGGAAGCCTACTGAGTACAGTTTAAAATTTTAAAATAACAATCTAGTATGTTGTATTGATGTAGGCCTTGCATTTTATAAATTGAATTCAATTGGTATGAAGAATACTATCTGGATGCAAGTTGTGTGCTTAAGCTTACAATGCTTAAGCTGTTTTTGTAGCAAAGTAAATTAAGGTACTGCCTGTAGGCCCAAATCGAGTTGTATTGTTTAAAGTGCGTCCAACTTGCAACGGGTGCTACGCAGCATTGGACACTTCTCGCGGGGTAACTTATCATTTTTCACAAAACACGCGCCGTTTCAAAAATGGTAATTTCAGGGGCCCAAAATAGTCTAATGAGTTAATTAAATGTAGGGAAAATGTTTCCCCCCCCCTTGCTAGAAGCCATACAGCGCTGCAAATAGCGACACATATTGCTGCTGCAAGGGCAGAGGGAGCCGTAATGATATTTTAACTCCCGCGCGACGGATTCAACTACTTGACCGGAGTACTCCGGATATCTTATTGACCGCAGTCCATTCCCGTTAAGCGGATCCGCGAGCAATGCCAGGCTGCGCCGCTACGGAGCACTAGACTCGTAAATCCGCATCCGGCCTATAGCGCAGGACTCGCTGTCGATAGGTTCCGGAGCGCAATCTACTATGATGGATTGGTATTGAAGCGAACTTTGCAGGAATTCTTCAACATTCTCGACATATTTCATGGACCGTTGAGACATTATCGTCTTCGCGATCTTACATTATTGCACGGCAGTAGGATAACAAGCGTTTATTGAGCTCTATCAATTTGACAGCCGACATAAAGAAAGTATTGGACATATTGGCCTAGCGAAGTGGTAGTATCTAAATCGTAATATCTTTATACCCTTGACTAAATGGCCGTGGATCGATGCTATACATGAACGCGTAGGCCTAATTAAGGAGCCTGCATGTACTACGGACTACAGCAATTTAGCTGCAATCTAGATTTCCTTTCACAGTGCGAGCAAAACCAGAGGGCCAGAATACACCGAGGTGCGTTCTGAAAAAATAAAAATATTACCATATCGCGGGTTAGACGTCGTAGCCCACATTTCGTGCGTAGGCCTACAATGTACGTGTACAAAATGATATTGTTGATCGGGATGCTTAAGAAGGTTCAACAATAATCAGACAGATATTCGTACTTTTGATCAAAAATTGTCCATTGCTGTGATCTTTATAAGATTGCTACAGGTCTAAACCTAATTAGTTTGTTGTTCTCGAGTAAACATATTACTTATTTGGGCGTTGTGTAGCCCGTCAATTGCTCCGGCGTGACGCGAAAATTATACAGTTTTGATGGCAATTTGCAAATGGCTCAACCAGCATACGATAGCTTACTAGCATTTTGTCGCGTCGCGTTATTTCGGCGTAAATATTAATAGAGATTTTATAGGAAATTCGGAGAATGGATTATAGAAAAGGCCGTTGCCAAGGGGAGATTATTACTGTTAGGTTATTAAAAAACCGATTAGTCTGTATGACATATGGATCCTCAACAGTAACAACATTTCATGTAAAGAGCATTTTTTTAAACTTTGCGCTTTTAGCCTACTAATCTGTTGCTAATAATATCGGATTTATTACAAAGTTATTTATGATTTTGAAACAGATTGCGATGCGGATGTGAACTTTTAATTTTACAGATCACAGATATTCATTGTTCGGAACTGAAACAATATCGTAACCCAGCGCACGTGAAACACCGAGTACTGGCCTTCTGCGTCCGATATGCAACCTAATATTGTTTGACCTTCACTCTTCGGTCGTTCAAAGAAAACCCTACAATGCATAACTACACGACAGCAAACGTCTTCAACGTCACAGCTGCTAATAGCTCCTTCTTCACTCAGTTTCCCCTCTACAACGACACCCTCGCGCACGAAGACGCGAAGACGCGCATGCACGTCTTCAACGACGTGGTCGGGGTCGGACTGACCGGGATCGTCTGCCTGCTCGGTTTGCTCGGCAACCTCCTCTCCGTCATCGTCCTTCGTCGCACCTTCTCCAACTCTCCCATGTTCTACGTGCTCCGCATCCTCTCCGTGTCCGACGGGATATTCCTCCTCAGTGTCTTCGTCATTCAGATCGTCGTCAACCTACACCCGACCCTCGGGGTTCTCCACGTCTGCTTCTACTACCGCGCCTACATCCAGTACTTCGTCTGGCCCGTCATGATGACCACCCAGATGACGTCCGTGTGGTTGACCGTGCTCGTGTCGTGTGAGCGATACGTCGCCATCTGTTACCCGTTGCGTGCGGCCGCCGTCTGTACGATCCGAAAGGTCCGCCGAGCGGTTATCTTTATATTCGTCGTGGCGATAGTGTTCAATGTACCGCGGTATCTGGAGTTTAGCGCGCGCGACAACGCCGACATGGGAAAGACGGAAATCGGGACGAACGAGATTTATCGCTACGCCTACACGTGCGTGCTGTACGCTATAGCTCTGTTCTTCCTTCCTCTAATCGCGCTCTTCTTCCTCAACGTGCAGCTCGTGATAGCGCTGCAGCGAGGGAAAAAACAATGGCAGCGTTTGCAGGCTCGTCAGCGAAACGAACAGAACCTGACGGCCATTCCCCTCTCGATCGTCCTCATATTTTTCCTCTGCGGGACGCCCGCGCTGGTCGTCAACATATCTGACTCGGTTGACACGGAGCTCAGTAGTCCGTTCTATCTCGCCTTTATGGTGTTCGCCAACTTTCTCGTCGTCCTCAACTCCGCGAGTAATATTGTCGTCTACTTTCTGCTGGGGCGCAAATTCAGATCGCGCGTGGCCGAGATGTTCCTGTGGCTCTGCTGCTGCGGGGGAGGCGGGGGAGGTGGGGGAGGGAGCGGTGGGAGGGGCGGGGGGCTGGGGGGGCTGCGGTCGATGAGATCCACGCAAAAGGGTAAAGTGGAGCGGGCGGAGAGCGCCTTTGATTGAGAACCTCGTATGACGCGTGTTGTTTCAGCTAGATCGATCCCGGGGGTTTGCGGGGTTGGACTACCACCACTATTTAAAGACTTTTTGGACTCCAAATGTTTGAAATTATGCTGCACGAACTTTATAGAGCCGCCCACTGCTTTCACTTTTTAATTTTTGCACCTGCGAAAAACTATTCAGATCAATTCAATGTTATGAATTTTATAATAGACCGATGGCTATCAATTGAGCGTTGAAATTTGGCGGCGGCTGAAAAAAGTCTAGTAGGGAAACTTTAAAGTTTCAAAGCAAAAGAATATCGTTATGAACGGTAGGGCGCTAGAAAAATTATTTAATCCATGCAGATCTAGTTGAAGTTTCACTGAAAGCAAGAAGTTATCACAAATGTTTAAGTTTTGTCGTCGATAATTATTATTTAAAGGGAATTGGATTATTCACGATGCTTGCTGATGAGTGAATGAAGACCTCAAGTCCTCATGGACTTGTAAGTCAATTCTAGCGTTCAGTTATGTACATTGTGAATATTATCAAGGCAGTCTTGTACAATGATTATTCGGTTAATAAGTTTGTGGCATTTAAAACATATGTACTGGTAGTAATTATTGTTAGCGCTGACAAGCGAAGTAGCCTGTGCATGTTGAGGTTTAGAGTACATAGATAATAGACGTAGAGATTTTAGAGTCAAAGATTTCAATATGCTGAGTGGAGAGTTATAGTCAATTTACGCTTAAATTTTGTTAATTAAGCCGTTGTTGCAAATAGCATCCTTTTAATACTTTACTCGTTAAAACTCACGCAAATGAGAACCCTCGAAAACTGTGACTTGTAAGCTGCGTGATACCTTTCAGTTATGATGACTCGAGCGTTAGTTAAGCAGGTCAAATGCTGCCTAGCTCCTTGCTATTTATAAATCTGTTCAAAATATCTAGGACTGCTCAGATATCTGCCTATACAAGAAAAAGAAATTTTAAAGTAATAAGTGATGCTAACAATATGCAATGAGTATGACTAATCTAAGTGCATTGCGTAGCGCCGGCCCTATTACCAAAGTCAGAGTCAATGGTCACTGATCTGAAAATGAGAACCGACTATACATGTTTGCCGAATACCGTACTGTAAAACATGAAATTTTCCCTAGGTTTTGTTAGGGTTAATTTTTTTTAGTTTTTAGTTTTAAATAGTTTTTAGTTTAGTTAGGTTAATTTTTTTAGGTTTTGCCACTCAGAAATTCTACCGCACTTAATTTTAGAGCTTTTGATGACTGCCCATTATAAAACAGCTTCAGCAGCTTTATTTTCGCGCCTGTAATTTTGGCGAGATTTAGCCGATTCGCGAAATTCACCAAAAATGACATGCACGCGAAAATTCCAAGTCTTGCAGTTAAGGCACTCTACGATTGAAGCACTTTGCACACGCTGATTAACGTATATAAATGTATTTTAATTTTTTTATACAGGATCAAAAACCATACGTAAACTTCCAAGTATCATTATCCTTATTACATTATCATGTGAAATCTGAGTTTTCCTATTTTCTGTTGACGTTGCTGCGAGTTCATACGGCTCTCTAATTAATTTTCGGAAATGCAATAATGCGAAATGCGATCCGTACAAATTCGTTAGTATTCATTGCCAATGGAGAATGGCCGATGGAAATCTATTTTTTACAGACCTAAGGCCATGCAGCAATGAAGAAAAAGTCATGCATGAATTTAGTGAGACGCCTTGAAGACATTTGGGACATTGGAAGGACTAGCCGAACATTTAAAGTTGAAACAATGAATGCTAGGCTATCAAATTCCGAAAACAACAGAGACAATGTCTTACGCCATACCATTATACTAAATTTAACTATTAAATTATGTGAAAATGTTCGTAAGAAGTTTGAATCACTCTAAGTATGCACTGAACTTGTTATAGGCCTGGTATTCTGTGATCTGGTTTTATCGGCTTCAGCAGTGCAAAAGCCTCTTATAATTTTTATGATCAGAAGATAGAAAGTAGGCCAGGTTGGAAAGGAAATGAAATGTGTGCCAAAATGCTTCAAAGATTCCAAAGTTTGGCTATACTTTTCGCACAAAATTTGTAGCCTGAAGCGTGAGGCCCATCGGTTCATTCAACCTCTATAGCCACAATGTACAGTATTTTAGTAAATCCACACACCCATAATGGACCTAGATATTTCTTGTTAATGATGTCTATAATAATCGACGACAGGTCTATGTTTAATATTGATTATTTTAATGCTTTCCTTACATTGTACATTAGGCCCATTTGGATTTCCCTCGCTTTAAATGACCTCATGGCTCTAGCTATAGGCAACAACCTCAATGCCGGAAGGGTTAACACTATTCTAAGACAATACGCTTGATATTCAATCGCTTTCACTAATGAATGCAAAGGACTAAGAGTTGCGTGCGTACGGCCAACAAGAGGCTGACATAGAGAAGGATAATGCCGATTGATATGCTTAATTCTCCGTCGAAAGGAGTTAAGCGTCCGTGGTCAGGAAACATATCGTGATTGTTAATTTGCGGCAGTGAAGTGACCTATATAGCACAAACAGTGCCACGAATGTAGAGCATTTCGTGATGGAAGCAGTTCAACCGACTCGTTGGTTCATACCGATTTAGATTAATTTTGGAAAAACACTTACAAGCCTATATTTGGTCAATAACATTCGCGACTCTTGAATAATGTTTAAAAATGCTTTGGCCGGTGGCAGGTCTACCGATTGCTAAAGCCTACCACGCAGTAAAGAAAACAGAAAAAAATTCAGAAAAAGTGTACGAAAAGTGCGACAGTAATAACTGTTAGCTTTTATCCATTTCTGCATGACGTCTGCTCCATTAGACTACATCATCTAGCATGACTAGGCTTAGGTCTCGCCTACGTTGACGTTTTTGCAAATGCGTTTTGCAGACGCAAATGTAAGAGCATCATATTTTGTTATCGACAATGTATTATCTAAAACCGCAAACAATCATTATCTTCGCAAAAAATGCAATTATTGCTCGTGTGAAATCAATGACGATAATTCGTCTCTGACATCGTGTTCTTGGTGCATTGCTACGGCTAACGATTACAAATTTACAATAGCCTACATGCAGCGTGATTTGCAATATGAACAAACTCTCGCAGTATGGCGCAATGTTGAATGACAGGTTTATTGTAAAAATTCCGATATCGTTTCAGATCTCATCTGTCACTGTGATTATAATAATTTGTTATCAGTGGGAAGAAATCAGTGACAAGACGTCAGGATGTTGTCCCTGCCGTCAAAAGTGTAAATTATTTGTTGACGGCTTCGAATAACTTTTTAGTATCGTTCGTGATAAAGAGAATCGCGAAAAGGATAATATTTAAATAGCCGGCTTCGCTCCATTCTGACACAAAATGACTGTTGGACACAAATTTAGTTAAATGGCAGCTAAGAGGCTATACTATGGAGGCACCAAACAACAGTTATCTCTTGTGCGCAATGTAGTGGACTAATCGCTTGATATTTTTAGAATTAACCTTACAAAATATTTGGCGACTCAAGTATAGTAAACGTATTGACGCCATGTCTTTTTGTTTTCCATGTATTAATTAACACCGTCCATGTTCGTTAACACTGTACATTGTACTCGTACATGTACGTGTTTGAGAACATCAATGAAGTTAGAGTATTGACATACATACTAAGTTAACCCAAATAAAACCTGATTTTTGTATTGAACATTGCAGCTTCTCTCCACTGCACAGTTGGAATTGTATTAATATTGTAACTTGCCTATGCTCATTAACGGTAGGCTATTTCATCAACGGTCTCACACCCATTCTTCTGCTTCACACCTCACACGATTTAGCGATGACGGATTTCAGCAGTAGCCTACAGTTCGTAATATTCTGTAGCGCAATCTCACAGCGAGCGCTAAAGTTGATTTAAGACTTGAATCGCGACAAACGCTGACTTGACGTCGCCGCCTGTCGATCAATTACGCACCATCTGCGCCGATGGCACCATGGCGCCGTGGCACCAAGCATGGCACCGTGGCACCATGGCGCCGTGGCACCAAGCATGGCGTCATGGCGCCGTGGCAGTGTGGCACCAAGCATGGCACCGCGGAGACTCCGTAGACCATGATGCGCAAAATACAACTCTCTCTACAACAAGCGCACGCTTGCGTGTATTCTTCACCAGAAGGGAATGCTACAACCTGATGTCATAAACTGAAAATGTTGTTCAGCATCAATGCATCAAATTTCAAAAGTTTGTGTTTCGTGTATCACTAGACTCGTTGAGGCCTGTGATGTACGGTAGCGTACGTTTGAGTGCCCTCTTTAAGAACTAGACGCAGTCAACACACGCAGTCTGAAAATTGCGAGGTAGCGTTTTTTGTTCCGCCTTGTTGATACTAGAGACGAGAAAGGAAAATTGTCGGCATTGGTCCGCTGACAATCTAATTTTGCTGAGCGCGTTCGACATACGCGGCAGCGTTAGCTCGCCCATCTGTTTTCCTTTACATAACTGGTAGGCAAATAACGACTGGATCATTGGAACGGGTTCAAAATCTCAGTGGAAGAATTATGGAAATGTCGGCACTGCCACTATGCCTATACAGTATACTGTTGATAGTTCAAAAGTTGGCTTGATATAGACATCAGATTCTCTGAAGTAGGTTCAGAGTAATTGCGTTCACACAGGTCTACCGTCTGCAGCTTATCCTTGGGCTTAAGACTTCCTTAGACTTATCCTACTTTCGACTCTCAACTAGAAAGCCGTCATTCAACAAACTGTTGCAAAGCAGACCTTGTCTGGTTTTGAGTTTACCATAAATCGAAGTGACTTCTTAGCCTACAATGCTTCATAATATACAGTATTGCTCAAAAGTTTGAGCCCACCAAGTAAACCGTTCAAGGTTAAATTCCAATTATATTTATCAGGC
>JAQIWG010001985.1:0-22049 GCA_034695025.1 Chamaedrilus cognettii | reverse complement strand
AGTTGTGCAAGTCCTAAATATTGTCCGATTCACCTAAATTTTTTTCTGATTTATTTCTAATGCAAATGGAACAGAATAGTGGGTTGGAGGATATTGTTTTCCAACATTCAGTTTTGTGGGACCACCCTATTGGACATGTTATGCAGAAAAATGCGGTAAATGATAGGATATGAGTGAAATTGCAATTTGAAGCGGGAAGTTTGAAAAACGTGAAATATGCGAAAAATCAGAAAAAAACTAAATAAGCGGGAATTTATTTTTTTTTTTTAAAGACAAAAATAAGATCGCGTTTTCCTGGGGGTCTTACGTATACTGTAGACCATGAAAATTTTGCCTGCATGTAATTATTTGTGAATTTTGCGAATTGGAAAACTTGCAAAAATTACATGCAGTAAATATATAGCTACAGAAGCGATTATAATGGGAAGTCCTCAAAAACGTGAAAATTAAGTGCAGTGAAATTTCTGAGAGGCGAAACTGCGCAAATAACATGCAGCCAAAATTCCATGCTTTACAGTATTGTTATAACATGTACTATAAGATAGGTAATGATAAGATGAGTAATCCCATACCTGTTTTAGGTTGCACATTGCAGAAACGACTTTTAGGTCCAGATATGATGAAGAACTTATTTTCTAAAATTTAGAATTTCGATCTAACTATTTCAATTCTTGCTCAAATTTTGAGTCAATAACGAAGATCCAAAGCAAGTGTTCACAGTTGGTTGACCAGATGTAGCCGTAACGTGGTAGGAAGAAGAAACGGAATGGAAACCTGATTTTCAGACCTAGTACGGACCTAAAGGCAGGGGTTAGGGTCAGGGCCACTTTAGGGTTAGTAAGTTAGGGTTACGGCTGGGTTAGGGTTAGAGCTAGGGTTATTGGAAACTTAAATTTCTCTACTGCACTCCACCCTGGTGGATGATTATTTGCAGGGTTGACGAAATTAAGCAACTTTTCCAACGGTACACAAAGTGACTCAAAATCGTTTGCCACACTCGCAATCTGAAGTCCGCGACTTCACATACCTGAATTGGGGTTGGCAAATGAGTTTTTGCCTCTTGGGCTCTAGATCGATGTCATCATTTCTTAATTATAATAAGTATCGGCCAAATTGTTTCTCTCCCTTAAAGTCCCTCATGTTTCTTATGTACCTTCGTGGCGTCAGAGCACGTGGCTGGTGTCCGTTTTTGCAAATCGTCTACCCATGGTGTGGAAAGCGGTCACAAAATACATAGAGAGAGATGGGTACCTAATGAAAAAGTAAACCTATCACTAGAGCCCATATGAACTTGATGAAGCAGAAGTCACTGAAGGTAATAGTGTGTGACATGCTGACCGCCGCACTTTGCTAGATGGCTAAATGAGCACTTAGCGGTTTTAGACTTCCAAAACCGGAACCGGCCCCCTCGCCTGAGAGGACTCGAGACTCACCGGAAAATTAAGACTTTTGTGCAGCACTCCCGAGGGTGGACTTCTTATGCTGCCAGTCGTATTTTTTCTCGAGTACAGAACTCACGCACGATCGGAGAGGGGGGGGGGGCATTTTTACGTCATTCTTAACAGTACAGTACGTATCCATTTTGATCATTATGGGACTAAGCAAACAACAGTTATAGAAAGGGAGAGGATTAGACATATTTTAGTTTATAATGTGTAAACAGAAAGGATTTTGATGGAGCATAGCCTAAGTTAAACTTGGGGGGCTAGCTGAATTACTATAGGGGGACGATCAAACTACCTCAGCAAGTCGGGGAACAAAGAATAGACTTGCAGCCAGAGCTCCCTGGGCGTGTAATAAGAGGCGACTAAAGAAGGGGGAGCAGTTCTGTGGCGGCCCTCCTACACAGAACCAGACTGTAGTAGTGTAGTAGTCTTCGTTACTACACACGGTCCTCAAACTACAAAACTACAACTTGGGGGGGCTTCAAAATAAATTAGGGTTGGCTAGCTGGGGGGGATTGAGACCCAAGCAGGAGAATACATGCACATTGCACTTGTAACAACGTATCACATACTGTGCACAGCCAGAACAGAAAACGGCATACCGATCTGCTATATGTTTACAATCCTACTCAACTGCAGTAACCTGACAATTGATAAAAATATAGAAAGCTCACAGCTGCTTTCTCTCAAACATGGGCTGAATTAACAAGCTTAGTAATTATATAAATACACAGTTACGAGGTTCAAATTAGCCTGAACATTGTGTGCCGTAAATGATTAATTAAACTATAAATTGTCCAGTCTCTGTCACGCTGATAGAGGCGACAACGTCGCCGTTGGCTGATGCTTTGCAGTGTGGGCCGAAGGCCTACGCTGGACACACTGCTGTGCAGCGTAAACCTGCGGTGGGCTACCTACGCTGCTGCGGCCGCTATATCCATCAATATAACACTATCTAAGCTTCAATACAAGGGTGTACAATAAATCTGCTCCTCAAACTCCGTGTCGTTATTAAAAGAATTCACAACCCATCCGCATTGTGGAACAAAGAAATTGAACTATTCAGAAAAAAAACAGGTTCTGAAAACCCCATCGATTACAGCGCCTACTTACTACACGTGCATTGCATATGTTATTCGCCATATAAATTTCATTCGTATGTCATTCAATAGAGGGCAGCCGTACTACATACAATTAGCAATAAAACAGTCTTTTAAGCTGCATTTTAGAGCTTTTTAAGCAGTTCAGTTATATGAGTGTGGAAAGAACTTTTCTTCAGTCAATTCAGTGTCGTGGCTGAAAATTAAAACTCATTTAGTATTAACACGCCGTGTTATTTCAAACTGGGTTTACTAACTAACACACCGTATTAAACTAAGAGGTTGCTATTTCTCAAACGCTTCAGTGCAACCCTGTACGCAAAGAATTGGCTTGCAGCCCAGAGCTCCACGGGCGCCGTAGGCAACAGACAACAATCTAGTTGTTAGACACAGTGCTGCGGAGAGTTCGCATTCCCCAGCTTCTGCTTACAACGCAGTCTTTCCTTATAATGTTCAACTACAGAATTATACAGAATTGGTGCCTTTTTGAGTGTTTTTGCACTGGTTATTTCTTAGCACTAGTTGATCTCTCCTCTTATCTAAGATGGAAGGTCCTTAGTGTATAGTGAGGTTACTTAGCCCTCCAAGCCCTTCCTAGAATTGCCACTATATGTGAGTACAGATAAACTTTTAGACTAAAACTTCAGCCCAGTTCAGGCAAAGCCGGTGTTGCACACAGTGACACTAGCGTTGTCCAAGCGGGGCCCAAATTTCTTTTGGGCAAGTTTCTACTGTTTTTTAAATATCTGTTTTCATATTACACATTTTGTATTGTGCACTTTTTGTTGTCGGCGAGTTCTTGCTGTCTTCACAATGAAAACAGTTTGTCATTTATTATGGCCACAGTTTGCCTAATACTGATTTGCTTTTGGTTGACAGGGTTACTAGGTTAAGCTTTGTGCTCGTTTTGATAATATCTTCTGTGAGTTTTCAAGACTTGCATCAACTGTGCTGCAGCTAGTATGAGAGACAACATGGAAATCAGTTGTAATGTAAGTTGTACAAACTAGTGTTCAGATAATACTCCAATTTATGTGAATGTTTTTTCTGTGCAATTTGGTTGTTGCTTTGATCTTTTACAGGATGCAACATTCATTTTTTCTCTACACAACAGTATTAAATTTTTTGGAATCAGTGAAAAAATGAAAAATTTATTACAGTTTTTAATTAGGTACATTTAGCTACCGCCGCTAAATGTACCTAATAAAAAATGTTATAACTTCTACATTTTTTTATCGATTCAAAAAATTAAGACACTGTTGTGTAGAGGAAAGATGAAAGTTTTTATACATAGTAAATTGAAAATGAAACGCACCATATTTACAACACAATGTTTTATGTAAGCATTGCCGCATTTCAGGTTTTTTCTGATGCAAGTGACAAAATTGTCTATTTCGTTTTTTTAGCAAGCATCTCCTGATATGTCGCTCATGACATTTGCACTCCCCAATCGCGGATCATCAGTTCCTCGATGCTTCTTGGTTTATTACTTACGCACAGAAAACTTCAAGTATCCTCAAGGATGAAGTTCTGATGGGTGAGGGTAGGGAAATGTGATGCCCACGTGCGCCGTGTGAGTTGAAAATGAAACGTTGGCGAAATATCGTCGAACCCAATGCTACATTACTTTTTTTTTATTGTTTGAATAAATAATAAGCCTGCCAATGTACATAGTGACTGCAAGCGCGTGGATAACATACTGTAAGTGAGAATTGAGCAATTTGCAGTATGCTACACCTGCTGCAAAGGTCGCAGCAATCACGACTTTACAACGCTAAGCCTACTACCGCGTGCATAGCATCCAGCTTAGTGATGCTTAAGATGCAAGTTTTAGAAATTTCATTCTAGAACTCGCATCTTTTCTTATGGTAGAGCGTTACAATTATTTGAATTAGTTGAAAAACGAGCAAGTTATTCAGGTTGGAAATTCGATGCATTTAGCCGCAGAGTCAGCTCAAGGCTGCTTAAAGCATATGGCATTCACATAGAACATGTGTTTTGAATATGGTGCGTTTCATTTTCTATTTTATTCTGTAAAAAAACTTTAATCTTTCCTCTACATAACAGTGTTAAAATAAATCGACTCAGTGAAAAAATGAAAAAGTAATTACATTTTGAAATAAGGTATCAAACCCAATTAGGTGCCAAACCCTGCATAGTCTGTAATTAATAATCACTAGCTGGGGTATCCGGCAATACTCGGGCCTCAAAGGGGTGTCGGGAGCATCACGGAGTATCGGGGGACCCTGAGGGTCTTCAAGGATGGGACCCCAGGGCATCTAATGGGCTTGCTGGAACACCGTTGAACGTCTGGCTGAACTCACGCCGAGTTTGAATCAAGGTGTTGAGGGCGGAGATTCGGTCCAATGTTGAGCGGGCCCGAGTTAAGCCGCTTGGTTTGAAGCGGCTTCCGCTTATTATAATATTACTAATACAGAGTTCTAGTATCGCATACGTTGGTAGAAAACTAATTTTTCTATTTCCTATGCATACAGGATTTGCAGGATTGCTTCCCACGATATTGCTGGACAAAAATGAACTAAAATGTTATTTTTGGCAATTATCTTCAAATAATTTAGTTAATTTTTGCTCATTTTGAGAACAGAAAGTATAGTCCTATTTTGTAAAACAAAAATTTGATTTAGCAATAAATCTCATTAACTGGTTAAGTGCCAGTTAATGAGTTGATAAATTAGGTACCGTACGAGCGTTGTTTCAACAAAGTGTTAAAATCCTCAATTGCAACTTTAAAATTAACAGAATGAAGAAGCATGGGATTGGGAAGGAAATTAACAATAGTATCAAAATAGTAGTAATAGCAATAGTAGTAGTAGCAACCGTAGTAGTAGTAGCAATAGTCGCAAAAAGTAGTCCAATAAGGACACTAGCGCTTTGATGTAATATTGGTTCTCTGTCGCTTTCTCACTAGGCAGTGGTCGGCATGGCTGACCTGGCTTTGATGTTCTCTGATCAGTATTTCATTATGCTAGCAGAGTTAGCACTTTGATCTGCTCTGCGCTATGATGATGGTGGTGGCTGCCCCATCCAGACACGTGATGTCGAGTCCGGATCCCTAGTCCCGCGTCAGGGACCGGTCAGCCATTGTTACCAGGTGGCCAGCAGAGCCGCTGCCCCCACCGGGTTCGTCCACAAATCCCCTGGTGTTTGGTGTGTGTTTATGTGTGTGCAGCTAAAAAGGTGTGCTGTTGTGTCTTCTTCAGTCTTGCAGGGAGGGCATAGAGATGTTGGTGAGTGTGAGGATCTATCTTGCGTTTGTATGAGAGTAGTTTTGCTGATTTTCCTGTTCTGAGTTGTGGGAGTGTTTGTCTCGCTTTGCGTGGCAGGGTTTCCTCTGATGTGTCTATTGCTGGTGCTTGTTGGTGTACTGTTTAGCTTGGTTCTCTTTCGTGTAGATATTTCTGCACTGCTACTGTGGAATGTGTAGTTTTTAGGTTGTGTTGTATTGGTTCATCTGTTGTTGAAGTTGATCTGTGTCTTTTGGATGAACAAATATATTGTTGTGAAAAATTGAGTGTCTGATGGTTCTTAGAAGGTCTGTGTTCTGTATGAGGTTGTGTAGAGGATGTGAGGGTGCTTGTGTTTTCTGTTTTAGTAGTGGTGCTTTGAAGTTTAAGATGATTTTTGATTGTTTCTTTGTTTCTTCGTGCAGACTGAAGATGTTGTGCATTTGTGTCTGCAGTGCAGTCAGTGGCAATTCTTAGAGCTGAGTTTTGGATGATTTGTAGTTCATTGAGGTTTGTTTTGGCGGCGATGGGTGACCAAATTGTGCAGGTGTACTCGATTGCGATTCTGTTGAGTGCCTTATATGCTGTTGTGATTGTCTTCCAAGCGTTGTGGCCTGCAAGTGGTCGGGATGTCGACCTCCTCCAATCCATCAAGGAGAAGGTAGCAAATCGCTACTTTCCCTGCTTCCCTAGGGAGCTCCATCGGCCCTGTTTTTTGGGCTGGCCAGCCACCAGTGTCCCCGTGGTGGCTGGCGGAGCTGATAGTCTGCGCTCTGATAGACAATGATTGTGACATGGCCATGGGCATGGTCTTTTTTAGGGACAGGGAGGTGCGGAACCCCAAATAAAAATTTTACTCCAGATTCTAAATCAATTTTCAGTCCACGATGTTGCTTTGGAGCCACCCTAGTCCTAAATTTTAGAATAAGCTTTCACATGGAATTGTCAGCTTTAGTAGAAGCTAAATGAAAGATCGGAGTTAGATTAATCACAGATGAAAGTATATATTTTAACAATAGAACTATCAAACTGTAGTTAATCAACCTAGCATTTTAGGGTAACCGGTGGGCTTCACTGAATATATTTAACACCAAATTAGCATTTGTCAAAGAAACACAACTCAATTTGGAATTGCAGAAAGAATATGTTGCCAAAAATTTGTCAAAGTCTTTCACCAATCTTAAAAAAAAATTCCTCTTTCTTTCGCCATATGGCGAATTTGTCTCTATGCCGGCTGAGCCCTGTATGTATCTTATTGAAGTGCTAGAATCTTTGTCTTCAACTTTACTTCTATGTAGTTTCTTGTATCTAGTCAAGAAATCAACTTTAGGAGCCGCTTAAATTTTTTTGCAGATGGTGTTGCCACCATTTCGGAAATGGTCCTGTACCAGAGTTGACATTAATTTCTCGGCATGGCATCTTTAGGACTCGCCAGCAGTGATATTTCCATTTTGAAAATAATTCCTAATTCAATTTCTTATTCCAATTCTTACCAAATAATTTTTGCTGTAATTCTTAAATCCATTCTCAACTAATTTCAATTCGTAACTTCCCTCCTAGTTTCAAATAATTCCTAATTACCATTCCTAATTCGAATTCAATTTTTGATTCCTTTGGCCATATTTATTATCTTGCTAATTATCCTAGATCCTTAATATCCTCTTTCGCAAAACATGTTGCAGTTTTGACAACAGTTTTGATTCATAAATTTAATTATTATATAGTTCATTATGAAGCATTTTCCTAAGGACTAGGCAATTTTTCTTAAAACTAACTGTATTTAGAAAAGAGCAAGAAAACAGCACTCTTGAGGAGGAGGAAGACTAAAGTCTTACAAAAATAGTGCATTTCACCAACACAATAAATGAGTCGATCATTTATCAAGTTTTCAGTCATGAATTGACTCATTCAATAGGTTTGATCAATGCTTTATAGGGGATCAATGCTTTATAGGGATGCTTACAACAAGACTAGGCCATTCTAGGGATGCATTTTTATTTCTCCAGGGTTTTTAGAGTTATCTCCATCCAATAAAACTCCCACTTCTCATCAGTTTACAACTGCGCAACTAGCATCTACAGGGTGAGGCATAAAAAACTAGCGATATCGCGATAACTTCACCAAATTGTAATATTTTGGCCTCATTTTTTCATGGTTTGTAGGTGAGATAATTTGACACAAACTCTGAAATTAGCAAAAAGAAATTTGATTCCGTTCAGAATTAATGATAGTTTTTTGAAAAAAAGTCTAAAAATCACTTGAACCAAGGCAATGAAGCCTATTTAAAGAGCTACAAGAGCTTGGGCGACCTGATTTTTTTTGTTGTTTTTGCTGGCCCTGAAAAGGATCGATTTGCGTAATGATTACACTTATTGAAGATTGTCACAACATTGTGCCCGTCGCCTTCATCTTTCAGCAAGATGACGCGCTGGCCCATACCGCCCACCAGGCACAGGATTGGCTGGATCAGAACTGTCTGGATGTCATCAAGAAAGATAAGTGGCATCCCAACTCCCCAGACCTAATTCATTGATTACCATGTGTGGGGGGCAATGCTTGATAAGTACCAGGCACACAAACCCAAGCCAGAGACCAAGGCGGAACTGAAAGTGGTACTGGAAGCGATCTGGGATGACTTGCTGCAGGATCCGATTGACAAAGCAGTGCTTGCGTTTAGAAAGAGGCTTACAAGAGAAAGAAAGAGGCGTGTGTCAGAGCAGATGACGGTCACTTCAAACACCAGCTTTAGATTGACGACTAACGCAAATCGGCCCTTTTCAGGGGCACCAAATAATACAAAGGAAATCAGGTCGCCCAAGCTCTTGTAGTTCTTTAAATAGGTTTCATTGCCAAGGTTCAAGTGATTTTTAGACTTTTTTTCAAAAAAGTACCATAACTTCTGAACGGAATCAAATTTCTTTTTGTTAATTTTAGAGTTTGTATCAAATTATCTCACCTACAAACCGTGAAAAAATTAGGCCAAAATATTAAAATTAGGAGAAATCGCGATATTGCTAGGGGCATGTTTTTTTTGATGACTCACTCTGTATACATGTACCTTGACAGCATAAAATTTTAGCCTAACTTCACATTTCTCTTCAAAAAGCAAACTCTTCTGCATTTATTTTTCCACGCTTTCTTTACTCTAAATATTATATTTAGGATTTAAAAATCATTAGATGTGGTTTTCAACTCCACAGATTTGTTCAAATTCACTCTTATATGAAATCCTGTCTCATTTTTGGAGACATGAGTAATTCGGCATTTAGATAGCATTCAACATCAGGCAGGTTGCGCCTGCCCGCAGTTGTGTTAAAGCAACGCAGAGAAAAATATACGTTTCACATTCTGCCTGATGCGAGACAGATGGTGACAACAGATCCAGCATGAGCCGCGTATGTAGCTTAGCTTGCAGTTAAATGTAGGCTAATTGTTGTTTCCTACTGAATTTCATATTATTAACAGATATCAATAATCATTTTGCAATTTCTTAGCCCTTCTTAACAAAGAGATTCTGCGATTCTAAACTAGTGAGGAATAGGCCTCAGTGTTAAGATTTATTCGATATTTCAAATAATTTTACTTCACAAATATTTCCTAATTCAATTCCTAATTCCATTGTTACAAAATAATTTTACTGCAATTCCTAATTCGATTCTCAAAAAATTTCGATTCCTAATTTTCATTCTTTCACATAATAGATTTCTGATTCAATTCCTAATTCAATTTCCATTAATGGAAATACCATTGCTCACCAGTTAATTAAGTCCAGTGTTTTGTGTCAAGTTTCCTAGACATTAAAATTACGATGCAAGTACAGTGAAAAAAAATCGATGAACACACAAATCGGGGTTTAGGGAAAGTTTGAGGGCAGGATGTGGCATGTCAGCACTCAGCGTGCTTTGGGTCTAGGATGCCTGCGCAGCCTGTGGAATCCAGCCAGTTGTCGCTGGTTAATTTGTGTTTTTTGTTATTGTGATTCATAGATAACTGGCGATCCGTACAGTATACTGAAGATACTCGATGCTCGAATCGGCAAAGATGGAAACATCATTGAACTAAGAGATGTCGTCTGCATTCTTGAGTAAGTTAAGGCGAATTTTCTATTCCATATTGAGAAACTGCACCATGAGCTGCTATTCAACTTTAATATTGGTCCACTTCATACTTACACACTTATTGTTAAAAGCACTTGTAATCAATATGACCGTGTGCTGCAGGAAGTCTACAGAAATTTGACTTGCCCCTCGGACATTGACCTAGTTCTGGACAAAATGACTTATTGAACAAGCATCTTCCAGATCGGCCAATATTTCTCGGATCTCTGTCTGAACTCATAAATATTCATTAATGATCTGTCTAATTGACACCAGACACGGCTGAAATGTGAGATTAAGCACTGGCTCATTGGCACTTCTCACCTTAGCAAGGGCTAAGGTGAGAAGTGCCTGGGCAAACTTTAACAAACTGGGACCTATCTTGACAGCAAGGGGTGTCTCATTGAAACTGTAACGAAAATTCTACAAAATGTGTGTGCAAAGTACTTTGGTATATGGAAATGGCCAGCGAAGGTGGAGGATCTTCAGAGATTAGAGAGGACAGGGAGAATGATAGTAAGATGGATGTGTGGAGTGTCATTGAAGGACAAGTGTCGAGGCAAAGATTTGAGAAAACGGTTAGGTGTCGTATGTATAACGGACATGGTGAAGAAAGAGAGACTTAGGTGTTTTGGACATGTGGAACGCATGAATGTGGAAGACTGGGTATCCGCATGTCGATATATTATGGTGGAAGGAATTGTTGAAAGAGGGAGGGGGAATAAGCATGGGAGGAGGTGGTAGAGAGTGATATGAAGGAGCGAGGCATGAATAGAGAGATGGCAAAGAATCGAGAGTTGTGGGGGAGTCTCAATAATGGGAAACGTCCAACCTTTGGTTGACACGGAGAGTGTACGTAAAACGTAAATGATGATGATGATGATGATGATGATGATGAGATGAAGGGGTCAAAGTGGGAAGCTATCAGTTGAAAGACATTCGATTTGCAGATGATCAGGGAATGGTTGCAAACACTGAAAAAGGGTTGCAATTGATACTGGATAAATTAAATGATATAGCAAAAACGTATGACATGAAGATAAATGTGAAGGTCATGAAATATCTAGAAATGGAGGATCTATTAGCATTCTTAGCCTTCTATTAGCATTCATAGAATGGAAGAAAGTTGAGCAAGTCTGCAAGTTTAAATATCTGGGAGTGTGGATTGCTGAAGATGGGAGATACGATGCAGAAATCAGGACGAGGATGGGAATGGCAAGGGATGTTGTTGTATCAACCCCTTGCGGGGAAAAGGTGATGCCCCATTTCACCAGCTGATGGTCGCTGGTGGTGATTCTACCGTATCTGGTAAGCATCGTAGGAACACTCGTGGCTGACGAATTTAAACCACCCTTGCTAAAGGGTGCCCAAAGTGACTCGAAATCTTTGCCGCGGCTGGGATTTGAATCAGCAATTGCTGCACTCGTAATCCACGACCAGCGACTTAGAACACTCGGTCACAACGCTTCATCCTGCCCAATGGTGGCATCAGGGGCAGGGCTGCCGGGCACAGTTTAATGTTACGTCCGGGACAAATGGTAAGGGATTCCTTTAGCAAGCGAAAGGGGCTGTTGACTAGACGGCTGAGCAGAAAAGTTAAAAAGAGGATTGTGTAGTCGGTGGTTTGGTCTGTGGCTTTGTAAACGCTGAAACTTGGACAATCAAGAAGGAAGACATCAAAAGAACAGAAGCATATGAAATGTCAGTATGGAGCGCAAACATGGACTGATTGAAATGATAGTCACAAGAAAGGAAAACTGGATTGGACATGTAATGAGAGGAGAGGGTTAGTTGAGCGAAGTGATGGAGTGAAGAATGGAGGGCAAGAGAGGACCGGGAAGGCCACGTATCCGAATGATGGACGACCTGCTTGAGAAGGAATCGTATGCTGATATGAAGAGAAGGACCGAACATCGGCTAAGATGGAGGGTTTGGACACTAAAGACCTGCTATTTTTCAGAGCACTGAAGAGAGTGAACTGTCAGTGTATGTGATAATATGCAGAATTGTTTTGTATAATTTGACCTTGTTAATTTTGTTCAGATTAATGGACGAAGCTAAGATGCTAGCTGATCGATGTATCTTTGTCAACATATTGCGAGCAACTAGAAATCGCACCATTCTACTGAAGTAAGTTTCAATTAGCATATAGCCCTGGCCCTGCCATGCAGACTCTACACTCTATACTCGATAGGAGACAAGGTTTGAATATGAGTAATAAACCCCACTAGGTAAAATTGTCAAGAATTGGGCAAACGGCAGCCATTTAGAAAATTTCAAGATGTCCGCTATTAGATACAAATTAATTTAGTGTGAAATGCAGGTGGCATAGAAATATGTTATTTGTGTCAAAGACTATGTTTTAGGGGGCAGAGATATTGCAGGAACGCATAACGTTGTTATGTGCCAGAAAGTGACAACTTGATTTTGTCGTAACCCTGCAGGCCGGGGAACAAAGAATTGGCCTGCAGCCCAGAGCTCCCCGGGCTTGTCGTAAAAGGCGACTAAAGAAAAAAGGGGGAGCGGTTCTGTGCCACTCTCTTGCACAGAACCGGACTGTATATAGCCCTTGTGTACTACACACTATAAAAAACAAACAAAAAACAAATTGATATTGTCGTATGTCTCAAAACGGTATGTGATAGAGCAAAACGGATTTGATTTCTGAAGTCAGCGCTCTCAAATTAGTCTAAAACGCATAGTTTAATCCAGGATATAGCAGTTTTAGAAATTTGTAAGCTCTGCTATTGCGGGAACGTGTTCTGTCGAAGAGCATAAACTTAGTATTGTTGTATCTCAAAAACGGTACGTGATAAAGCAAAACGGATTTGATTTCTGAAATCAGCGCACCCAAATTAGTCTAGAACACGTAGTTTAATTCAGGAGACAGACAAAAAGTTAACATTTGTTGGTCAGTGTTGTTGAATGTTACCAAGCAATACAAATACACGTAATAAACAATTTACCTGGCTAAGAACCAAAGGTAGGTCTTGTGATGGGCTTTATGTCACCGCCTTTATATTAAATCTGCCTTTGCCTGAAATCTATTGGATAGACCTACATCTATCCGTTATGTTCTCTTCTTTACACATTGCATCGGCCTACTTTCAAAGATCAGCTAGCTTAAAGTGTAAACACTTTGAATATATATTTTTAAGTTTTATCTTTGTTCATTGTGTGACGCATGTTGAATTTAAGGATGGTGTAATGTGTATGCCAGGGGTTCTCGTCGTTGTTGTTGTCGGCGACCCCATCCAGGCCCATGACTGTAGGGCCCGGGTCCCAGTAGCCCAAGGCTGATTTTGGGCAAGCCAGCCTCTGCTCCCCTGTGGCCAGCAGAGCTGCCCCTACAGGGTTGGTTCACAAGTCCAGGGATGTTAGTGTGGCTATTTTGATTCATTTAAAGAGGTGTTTTGTGTCATGTTCTTGATTTTGCAGGGGGGGCATGAGGTGCTGGGTATTGTATGGGATCTATGTTATGTGAACCTGTAAGTGTCTAGTAGGGGAGATTTTCCGGTGCGGACCTGTGCTAACGTGTGTCTTATTTTACGACTTAGTGTTTCTTCTGGGGGGTTGATGTCCGGGGCCTGTTGATCTAGTATCTTGCTAGATTGTCTTCATGCGAGATTTTTGTGTAACGCGGTGGTATGGATGGTTTTAATGTTTTCGGGAATATTTTATTTTGTGAAGAGATTGTGAATGTGGTGGACATAGTCGTTGCTGTTTAGAAAGATTAAATATCTAATATTGCATTTAGGTTTGCATTGCTGTGTCATATTGTACAGTGGATGAGATGGGTGCTGCGATTTTTGGCTGAATTGTGATGCTATTAGTTGTAGGTGGTTTTGGACAGGTAATATTTTTGTTTCTTCATGTAGGTGCTGCTGGTTGGTGTCGGCAGTACAGCCGGTCGCTATTTGCAGTGCAGTTCTGGATCACTTGTAGTTTATTTATATTAGTTTTTGTGGCTATTGGTGAATATACTGTACTGGTATACTCGAGTTTCTGTCGAGTAACAGTCGTATATGTATTGATGAGTGTTTTCTTCTGTTTCCCCCAGGTTTTCGGGAATATTTTATTTTGTGAAGAGATTGTGAATGTGGTGGACATAGTCGTTGCTGTTTAGAAAGATTAAATATCTAATATTGCATTTAGGTTTGCATTGCTGTGTCATATTGTACAGTGGATGAGATGGGTGCTGCGATTTTTGGCTGAATTGTGATGCTATTAGTTGTAGGTGGTTTTGGACAGGTAATATTTTTGTTTCTTCATGTAGGTGCTGCTGGTTGGTGTCGGCAGTACAGCCGGTCGCTATTTGCAGTGCAGTTCTGGATCACTTGTAGTTTATTTATATTAGTTTTTGTGGCTATTGGTGAATATACTGTACTGGTATACTCGAGTTTCTGTCGAGTAACAGTCGTATATGTATTGATGAGTGTTTTCTTCTGTTTCCCCCAGGTGGTGGAGGTGAGGGCTTTTATTAAGTTGATTGTTTTTCCAGCACTGTCTTTTGTGTTTTTTATGTATTAGTTGTAGGTAAGTTTGGGGTCGAGAGTGAGTCCCAGTATTTTTTGGTGCTTGGTTGCTGGTATGGGGTTGTTATTTACTGCTTGTTGTATTCAGCTGAGTCTAAGGTGAAGAGTGTTACAGTAGATTTATCGGCATTGAGTTTGAGATCATTGCTTTTTGTCAATTTGTAGAGCCTGGTCAGGAAAGGTTCAAGTTTTTCTTTTCGCTATTTCTCTGTCGCGGTGAGAGGAAAGGGTTATCATATCGTCAGTGTATGAGTAAAGTTTGATTCCATCTGCGGGTATGTGTAGGTCCGACATGCATATAATGAAGAGAACAGGTGACAGCACGCCTCCTTGCGGGACTCCTCCGGACTTGCTATTGTTTTAAGTTTTTATTATGATAGACTTTTTGGCCTTTGATTAATTTAGCGGCAAATTTCACGGTGGTGGTAGGGAAGTTGGTATTGTGGATTTTATTGATGAGTTGGGGGATGTTCACAGTTTTGAAGGCTTTTCTCATGTCCAGGGGGCTCATTTACGTAGATATCTTATGACGATCTTAGATATCTATGATAGACTTTTATTTTATTATTACTTTTATTTTTATTTTACGGACTCTATGATATCCGTAGATATCTTATGACGATCTTAGTCGTAAGATTGTCTTAAGAGAATCTTTGGCAAATCTTATCTTTTTTTATTGGAAACTTAGCACGGTCGCGCGCAAACCTAATGATGATGTCACAGCGGTCGGCGATTGGATTTTATTTGTTTTAAATTTCAGTTAGGATAAGATTTCAGAAAATCTTAAGAAATGTACGTAAATGAGGCCCCAGGGCTATTAGAATAGTGCGTGAGTGTGGCTTTTTCTCTTTAACGTCTTTTATTATAGTTTTGTTTATATTGTGAAGTGCTGTGTTTGTGGAGTGTTGCGATTTGAATCCATGTTCAGTTGGTATATTGGGAATATTGTGAGTTATGTGGGGTAGAATGATCTTTTCCATTGTTTTGGCTATTGGGGATAGAAGTGAGATGGGCCTGTATTATGTGCCTTGGTCAGGGTTCGTGTTTGGTTTGAGAACTGGCGTGATTTTCGCTAGTCTCCATTGTGTTTGTATTGAGTGAGGTGTTGAGCATTGTTCTAAGGTATCCTAATGCGGTTGGGCGTAGATGTTTTAGATCTTTTATGTTTATATTGTCCGGTTCTGTTGAATTATTGCTTTTGGCTAGTTTGATTGCTTGTTGGACTTATCCTGTTGAAATATAACATGCGGGTTGAAGGAGTTTTGTGTGTCTGTCGGTTAGACGATTTTCTTTGGCTGTGGTGTACCGTATGTGGTTGATTTTATAAATTATTTGTTGAATGCTGTCGCAGTTTGTGCATGAGTCGTGCAGGTGTTAGGTCCAAAGGTTGTTGTCCTATGGGTGTTTGTTTTTGTTTTTTGTTTGGTAGCAAGTGTAGTGTGTTCCAGAGTATTTGAGTGCTGTGTTTGTGGTCCAAGTTACATTCTAATATTTCTTTCCAAAGTTGCGTTTTGCGTGATTGGATTAGTTGGATTATACCCCCTTGAAAATCCAACCTTACGTCCACATCATGGGGGCAGGCAACGGAGAAAAACCGACTGATGAGGCTCTGGTGGGCAACTCGGAGAGATGATGTTACCGTCGAGTAAAAAAGTACCCAGGAAACGTCCAGACAAACGGAGTAAAGCACAAGAAAAAAAGATGCCGGATTGGTCGCGCCCTGGGTCAACAATGACCATGCCACCATCAATGTCCATCAGGGTGGGAGCTGACTACTGGGGACAACGAGGGAGTGGAGAAAAGAATGAAAAAAATTTGAACTTAGAATAACTAAAATTTCTCCAGCAAAATATAACTGTGGAAATCTGGAATGTCACCATTTTGTACGTAATGGGGATGGTGAAGGAATTGTGCTACGAAATGGAAAGATACAAGTGGAACGTGCTGGAGTTGGGGGAAGTTAGGTGGCAAAATTTTGGAGAAACATCAACGGACGAGGGACATAGATATGGTGCAGTGGAGAACAGACTAAGCACGAGCGAGGTGTTGCGATAATGGTGCACAGAGACACATTTAACTCCGTAATGAGTTGGCAACCTGTTTCGAGCAGAATAATCAGCATACGTCTAGCGTGTGCACGTAAGAACATCACTTCAATCCACGTCTATGAACCAACGAATAACTCGCCTGAAGACGAACATGAAGACTTGTACAGCGAGATATAAACTTGCCCGGCCAATACTCCAAAAAGTGACACCCTAGTAATCCAGGGAGACTGGAATGCAAAAATAGGCTTCAAGCCTACAAGGATTGATCAGGGACGACAGGAAAACGAAGCAAATAAGCATGGACTACGTCTACTCTAATTTTTCTGTCTACACAACCTAGTTGTCGCTTATAGACTACATCCTCACAAACCATCCAGAGGAACAACTTGGCACGCCCCAAATGAAGAATACAGCAACCAGATAGACTTTGTGCTAGAATCCAAATGATGTCAGCAGGCATTTTCACCAACAGAACACGAACTTTCCCGGGAGCCGATGTGGGTGTCCACGATCTAGTGATGATGACAATGAAGGTGAAAGTGAATAAATGTCAAAAACCCAAAAACCAGCATATAAAATTTAATCTTGAGAAACTCTTTTTTCTTTGGCTGTCGTCGTACAATTCCGAGCCAAAATTGGAGGGAAATTTGCGCCGTTACTGCTGTTAGAAGACATAGACAAACTAGTTTGACAGATCGTGTAACAATTGCATTTAATGAAATAGCAAAGGAGATACTTTGAGAAAAGAGGAAGATAAAGCACCCAGGGATTACAACTTGGGCACTTGATTTCTATGACAAGCAAAGAGAACTAAAACACAAACGTCGAATAGGCAAGACTCAAAGAGAAGAATTTAGAGCAATGAATATCGAAGTCCGAAAAGAATTATGTAAGGCAATGGACACTTGGATTAATCAACAATGCGAAACTCTAGACTGAACTTGCAAGCAATGGCACAGAAAAGGCATCTGAGCTTGTAAAAAAGTAACGAAGGGACACACAACACTTTAGGTATGGTAAACCACTTTAAGTAACTGATTAGGTAAACCTAATCGAGGACAAAAATGGAACACCCTGTCTGACTCGACGGCGGTAGCGGAGAAATGGAAGGCGTACTGCGAGGAACTGTATAATTATAGAGCAGAGGTTGACACCAGTATCCCTCAAAGGCTCTCGAATACACAAGAACACGAAGCAGATTCGCCAATAATCCTGGAGGAAGTTGTCAATGCAGTAAAGATGTTGAAGAAAGACAAGTTACCGGAATTCAACAACATACCAGCTGAACTGCTATTAAACGGAGGAGATGCTAGGTACAGTTGCAATTTTGAAAATTTGCCTAAAAAGTCGGAACACAAGATCCCGGGCAAAAATGTGGACGAAATCAATTTTCATGACTATCCCAAAGAAAGGAAACTTGAGAAAATATAACAAATATTGTACAATAAGCCTAATGTGTCATCCTTGTGAAGTATATCTGAAAATCTTGCTGAACTGTCTCAAGCTACAAATAGAGAAGGTACTCTGAAGAACAAGCGAGATTCCGGTCTGGTAGAGGCACGACAGAACGAATCTTAAATGTGAGATTCCTGAATGAGAAACATTGCGCATGCAATAGCGAAATACATCACAATTTTATAGATTTCACCACAGCGTTCGATAGTTTGGCATGAAGGGTTTTAGGCAGTTATAAAAAAACACAACATTACGCCGACTCTAGTGGCATGCATCCAGTCCCTATACATGTACGAGAATGCTAAGAGTGCAGTTATGATAGACTCTCAGCTTTTGAGTCAAGACAACAACAGGAGTTTGACAGGGAGTACTTTCTCCCAGCCTCTTAAACCTGCTTATCAAACAGATAATGATGGAGGCCCTAGAATCATTGAAGGATCCATCGGTGGCCGAAAAATCTCCAGCCTTAGATTTAGCGATGACGTCGACTACATGGCTGGAACAAGAAAAAAACTGATAAAACTGACATCATTGATGGACAAAATGTGTGCAGCCTATGGAACGGAAATCAGTTCTGAAAAAAGTAAAATACTGTCTGTTGGAACAACAGATGCTACTAAACCTTAAGTAATGATCAGAGGAAAAGCACTCAGAGGAACAGGTGAAACTCCTTCAAATATTTAGGATCAATCGTCACAAAAGACAGAAGGGCAATCGTTGACATAAAGACAAGTATAGCTTTAGCAACTAGTGCACTAGTTCAAGTGAAACCTGTATTTGACACCAAAATATAAATACGACGACAAAAATACGGCTAATGATATCAATCGTTATGTCGACCGCACTGTATAGCTGCGAAACATGGACACTGCTAGCAGAAACTGAAAGGAAACTGCAAGCTTTCGAACTTCGATGTCTGAGATGAACTTTGAAAATATCATAAAGACCACCCACCGCACAAACAAAATAGTGAGAGAGGAAGTAACTCAAATTATAGGACAACACGAATCTTTTATATCAACAGTATAAAGGTGGAAGATGCAGCTGTATGGTCACACCATCGGAGCTACTGACAGACCTCGCAACCATGATACTACAGGGGGCGGTGGAAGGTACACGCGGCAGAGGAAGACCTTACACAACCTGGCTGAAAAACCTAACGATTGGACAGGTTTGACAGTTTACGCCTCCACACGATATCCAACGACCGTCAAAGATGGAGACAGATGGTCATTGCTGTTGCTTATGGCGCAGCCATGATCGACAAGGTCATGGGCTAGGATTAGTTGATCCATATCTTGGTTTGGAGTAGGCAGTTCTCTATCGTGAGGATCTGTTAGTGTTATCCTGTTTTTGTTGGTAGTTTTGATTCTGTTGTTTTCTGGTAGGAGATGTGCATTGTTTTTACTTTCCGCTTGAGATATTGTGTTTGTCTGCGATCAGGATAGAGTTGGTGAGTAGTTAGTTCATCGTCTGATGGATTGGATTAGGATATTATGGTGTCGACTTCTTTTGAGAAGTTTATCCAATTCGCTTTGTTGTAGTTTGTGTATAAGATTTGATTGCTTTAGTTTATAATTGGTAGGATGATTGCTGATTTTGGTTTGATGGTATACAAGTGTGGACATTGGTATTGAGGATGTTGTGATTTGAGTTACGTAGTAAGTTGGTGTTAAGTTTTCTCGGTGATCGTTTGTGTATGAATACCATGCGGTGGAGTGGGCGCATACATCTCCTGTTAGTATCGAGTTGGGTAAGGTGGTGATGTACTTGAGGCTTTTGGTAATGTGTATATCATCATTGTTTTGAGTTTGATTTGTGGTGTTTCTGGGGCGAATGTTGATATTGGCTAGTTGGATGATTTTTGTCGGTGATAGGTGTATTGCTATTTTTTGAAGTTCCATACTGATTTGGTTGATGGTTTGTGGAATGATATTGATGGTAAACATGATGTCATTTTAAATGTATGTGAGTAGTCCTCCTTTGTTGTGTGGTCAGTCTTTTCTTATTACTCGAAGGTCAGGTGATTTTGGGTTATTCATCAATTTTGTTTCTTGAAGTTTCTCTGCGGAGAAGAAAGTCCTGCGCGCACTTATTTAGTCATGCATTCGTGTGCAGCCTTTCTAAACAATTAGCATAGCGTGTTTGAGCGGGGGGAGGAGGGGGTTCTGACAGAAATTTTTCAGGCCATTCTTTACAGTCATTGTCTTCATGAAGACCGTTTGAACTGCACTACTTACTATCATTCACTCTCAGCATGGGCTACATAAGCTTACGACGGTCAGACAGTCATGTCAGTTAAACTAGGCTTCAGTTTTGAAGAAACCTTGTAGAATTTTATTTTAGCAAAGAAAATTTCTCTGCGCAGCGTTCAATTTTCTCTGCATGGCTCCTCTTAAATCTGTGCGCAGCCGCGCACTTTAGAGGGAACATTGTTTATCTGTATCCTACTACTAATTAACGGATGTTGCTGTCCCCATTCGCCCTCTCATTGGCTGGAGCCGACTGTAGGCCTTTCATTGGTTGGAGTCGATCATCTGAGGCCTTTTATGACTGTGGACTGTGTCTAGGGTCATGCTATGTGTTGTTATGCAGAAAAGTGAGTATAGGCCTCTGCAGGCTTGAGGCTAAGTCCTACTTCCTGTCACGTGGACGCCACATTATCACATTTATTTTTTGGCCATGGCCTATTTTTCAAGGCCCAGCAGCAAGGGCCCATAAGCCAGGCACTAAATAACGTCGGTCAGGGTCTATGAAAAGGGGTCTATGCAGCTGGCCTGTGAACCGGCCTATGAGGCAGGGCCTAAACTGCTCTCGGGCTTATTATGCAGTCTCTATGAGACGGGGCCAATAATGAGTCAGGGCCTCTGAGGAGGGGTCTCTGAAGAGGGCCTGAGGCGGGGCCTATGAGGAGGGGTCTATGAAACGGCCCTAAGGCGGGGTATATGAGGATTGAGGAAGGGTCTATGAAACAGGCCTGTGTGACCTACGAGGCGGGGCCTAGCCTGTATGAGGCGGGGCCTAAACTGCTCTCGGGCCTATGAGGTGGGGCCAATAATGAATCAGGGCCTATGAGGACGCATCTATGAGGAGGGGTCTGTGAAGCGAGCCTCTGAGGCCTACGAGGCAGGGCATAGCCTGTATGAGGCGGGGCCTACACTGCTCTTGGACCTACATGTATGAGGCAGGGTATATGAGGAGGGGTCTATGAAGCGGGCCTATGAGGCCGGGCCTTTGAGGCGGGTCCTGGCCTATATGAGGCTCGGAGGCAGGGCCTAGGAGGTGGGGCTTAGCTAATGGATACTGCATAGGCCCCTAAGCCCACGTCCCAGAATTTTGAGTGGAATTATAATGGCATGCATTGAGTGTTGAATGCGTGCAGGGGCGGCTTCTGAAATTGTAGCTGTATCGTGCATGCATGGAAATAACAGTGTGACACCAAGAATTCTTGGAGTCACGATGATCATTTTTCACCTTATTTCTTCAAGGTCTACGGGTCTTACGGGCACCGAATAGAAGCGCTGCGGGTCTTATGGGTGGGAGAAGGGCTTGTGGGTCATGGGCATGCTCTGCCTATCAGAAGAGTTTAATAATTTTAGCTTATGTACAATGTAGGCCTATTGAGCTCTTTTGTACGATAATCTTGTGTAGGACAGGTAAGGTCAGCTGGTAATTTTTAATTTTCCTAACTGATGCATGTTTGCTTTGGTTGTTATTCGGTTTGTGGTTTTATGATGTTCTCCCTGTTATAAGAAGTTTGGGGTTGTTTGTTTTATTGCTGCTTTGTGTGGAGGTCATGATAGGATTTCTATATAGGAAATTTTTGATAGGAAATTCTGGCTTCAAAAAGGGTGACGGAGCTGTAAATCAGATGATTTGTGTGACTGACAGCATATACAGAGCGTTAGACTGTGATAAAGATATCGCAAGAGCGTTAGACTGTGATAAAGATATCGCAATGGTCTTTTTGGATATTTCCAGGGCGTTCGATTAAGTTTGGCACAAAGGGCTGCTATGCAAACTCCCAACGCTTTGTTGTTGGAGGCATACTATATAATTGGCTTGTTGACTACCTTTCAGATCGTAGTCAAAAAGTGGTTCTCAATGGTCAAGAATCTACAAAA
>JAQIWG010001984.1:0-22050 GCA_034695025.1 Chamaedrilus cognettii | reverse complement strand
TACGCAAAGGATTTAAGCACTGGTTAACTAAAAAAAATAAAAGTAAGAATCAATTTGACAAAGCATTTGCATACTCTGCAAAGATTTTCTATTTTTTTCGTGAATCTGATAGAGTTGGTCGTTCTGGTCTATATTATACTTACATGCAATGAAGTCAAAATCCTTGTGACCAAACCACTTCAAAAAAAGATTATTATTGCTTTTTGTATTTTTATGTTATTTGTTTCAGTGTCTGTCCTTGTGACAAAATAAAGATTTATATATGAGCAATGAGCATGGCCAATATGTTGTCAGGTGAGTGGAGTGGATGTAAATCGCGCGTCGAGCAGTGGCAACACTCCACTGCACGCGGCGGCCAATGCCGGCGGCGCAGACTTGGTGCGTGAACTGGTGCGGTGCAGGGCTGTGCAGATAGACGCGCGCAACGAACAGTGCAACGGCGCCACACCCTTGCACCTTGCAGTCACGCACGGTAGTACTTTATACCAAAAATAAGTAAATAAATAGGTCAAATACTATCGGTATACAGGAGATAGTTCATTATGATCAGGGCTCAGCTTATATTTAAATATCTTTTTGCCAATACCGCACATGCTAGAGAAATTGTGCTCTTTGAGCATTTCGTTGAATTCTTTGTTTTAAGATTAGATTAGGCATGGATTTTAGTTAGGTTAAGGAATGATTCAGCCTATTGTTTTTAGGTTTATGTCACCTTTAGGATGAATTTTTATCAAAAATTGGAAAAATGGATTGATTTCTCTACACATGCGACTGATGCGCTCGTGTTGAGGCAAGGTTCCCACGCATCTGGAAAAAAAAGGAAAACCTGGAAAAGTCGGGGAATTTACAAATTCTTGAAAAGTCAGGAAGTTGTCAGGGAATTTTGTGATTGGTCAGGGAATTTTGAAGATCTATGCTGCTATTTAATTAAAGCGCTTAATTTGTGCTGAAGTTCTTATTTTGAACACACTATCATATCCTTTGTCCCACTAACATACACGACAAAGCCTGATCGCGATAATATTCTCAATCCCTCAAAAAAATTATATCTCTGAAATCTTTCAAGAAAGCCTTCTAATTTTTCCCGCCGGCGTTAACTACACGGCAATGCATTGTATGCAGTTTATAAATGTTGACGCTGAGAGTAATTATTGGACTGGAATTCTTTGTTCTCCCTGGAAGACTTGGGGATAAATCATGAAATATTAGAGCTCTAAAATGAGTGGGAACCCCGTCAGGTCACGTGGAGGTGGTGCGCACGCTGCTAAGTCGCGGCGCAGACCCGTGGTGCACATTTGGCGACCAGACGGCGCTCGACGTCGCGCGAACCTTCGCGCACGACGACGTCATCGACGCGCTGGAGGAACACTCGCGTCTGGGCGCCTCAAAGAATGGGATGCGCTCTGAAGAACTCTCAGACTGATGACCTACTTAAGGAACGTTCACGTCTGGACACCTCGGAGGAAGGTGCACGCTGAAGAACTGTCAGACTGATGACCTACTTCTAGAACATTCAGATCTGGACGCATCGAAGAACGGGATGCGCGCTGAAGAACTCTCGGGCTGATGACCTTCTTTAGATCGAGAAGATGTGTTTGCTTGCTGATCGCTATAAGTAGGTCAGTGACAGAAAGTGCTGTGATGTTTCATTTAATGCTGATGTTCCAGCCGAGAAATTGATATGATATTCTGTGAAAAAACTTGAACGTTTGTGCAGAGTCTACCCATTTAGAAATTGTCTATGGTGTACTCTGGTTAGTAGGGTGGTGGTTTAGCTGGATATCTATGTGCAGGAAGTTTGCCTTTGAAAATTTCAGAATATCTCTGTTCTGGGCATTCGTCAAGTGCTGATTTCTTTAAATGCTAAATAAATTTTTTTGGTTAGTTTCGTTATTCTCGTTAGGATAAAAAAGCAAGAAATGTCGACTAGGTTGTTGAATGAAGAACGTGGCAATAGATTTTGGGACTGAGCTAAATTTGATGTGGTGATGTTAGCAAAGTATTGAACTTGAAAAATACAGTTAAAGGACAGTTTGTTGAACTTGATTGAACATGAAACTTTCATTGCCAGTTCATTAAAACTTAAGAAGTTTATGGAATTTTGTGATTCGTTAGCTGTCCTCTTGAATTGTATTTTGTTTGCTAGTATATTTTCTAGCATAATTTTTGTAGTGTATGGCATCTGTTATGTGATGTGTATGATGTCATCAAATTCTCAGTTGGAACTGAGGTTCAGATGCGAAGGATGTGAATACAATGTTTCTTTTCTTGTGTTTCTAGACTTTGTAATTATTTCATTTGTAGTTTCAAAGCATACAGTGTCGTTTTTCAATACTGCAAGAAACCTTTAGTATCAGTTGTTCAATCGAGTGTTATTTGAATGATCTCAGACTTTAATAAGATTGTCAATAGGCTGCATGTTGAAGTTTTAATCTGAGATCTAATTTATGTGACCTGATTATGGCGCCATAACTCTCTATTAAACAACTGTTCTTCAGCAATTAATTGACTATGTGGATTTAGTGGTAAACTGTTTGACAGCCAGTAATACTTTTCAAATTTTGCACCTCAGGCTACAGCTCGTACTACGTCCATGGAAACGAATCCGTTACCGTTGTATGAAATAGGCTTTTGTGCAGTACGGTGTAATTGGACTATATTGGATGGATACGAGAAATCCGAATCTGCAATTAATTTTTTTTAAATCGATGCAGTTTTTCTGCAATTTTATTTGTTTAAAGTTATTTCAGAATTCATTTACTAAGTAACGTTAGGGAAATTTTGAAATACGATTTCGGATTCGGATTCCTCACATCCTCTTCTATAAAATAGGCTACGGTATTGTTAAAAATTTTAGCAATTTAAACTGTTTTTTTTAAGTTTAAACAAATATTAGTAATTTGGCTCGAGCGGTCTACAGCATCCGTGACAACAGAGTGCTTTACACTTTTATTAGAATTGTGCTTGGTTGTTGTTTGTTGATGTTTAGTCCACCGTAGACCGAATTGAACAGCTTGTGGCCTTTCCAGAAAGTTTCTAAACCTACCGTGTTGATTGTCCTGAATGCGTTTTTTTTCTTTTAAATTTTGAACTTACTGAACTTGACTAGGTATGTCATGCTAGTTATACAGTGCAAGGCTTCTTTCTCTGGAATTTAGAAACTTGAACTGGTTTGTTTGGGCCTCATGTGGCCCTCTGTTGTACATTTCTGGCGCTGAGAATTTCATTTGTTTAGAATACTGTAAAACATGAAAGTTTCGCGTGCATGTCATTTTGGCAAATTTCACAAATTTATGAGAATTACGCGCGCGAAAATAGAGCCGCGGAAGTTGTATAATTACAATGGGCAGTCCTCAAAAACGCAACAATTAAGCGCAGTTCAATTTTTAAGAGGCACAATCGCCAAAATACCATGATCCAAAAATTTAATATTTTACAGTGCATTCTTTTTTTGAATTGGCTTGTGCGTAAGATTTAGCTAGAAATTCACAGAAGCATCCAATCTGATTTATTTGCGTTGCATTAATCCTCCGCTAATCGAATTTTGTCCGAGATAAATGTTTGCACTGTAAAATATAGAGTTTCTCCTGATTATTATTAGAATTTACTACAAGTTTGAATGCTGTTGACAAATTTTTGTTGAAGTTCAACATTTTTATTGCAGTAGTGTGCCATATTAAAAAAAGTAGTTCACATGCATATGCAATTGCAAAGGTGCCGTCTTCAAATCCATTAAATTGCTTGCCAGTTAATTGCTGGAGTATGTGCGGGTTTAGAACTTTGTAAGTTGAAAAAGTTGAATTATCTGTCTTTGTAAAGTTGTGTGTATGAAGCCCTTGTGAAGGATACGATATACCCAAAACATTCTTGAACATTGAACGTTGCACGTTGAATTGATTGTACAATGATATTGCATGTTTGCATTGCTACAAAGTAATTTATCACCTCGTGTTGATCTCATGTATAAATATTAAACAAATTAGTGTAAGTGACCTCTTGCGATGCAATTGACAGTGCAAATATTTACATCATATTTTTCTGCTATACATTATACAACAAACCGTTAGAAACTGCGTTATTTTGAACTTTGCAAGAATGTTATTGACGAGGTTTAAAGCGAAGTTTTTGAAGAAAAAAGTTAGTATTTCTGTCCAGAAAGGAAGATTGTTGTACTTCTTTCAAATTTTATAAGTATAATGGATAATGCTAATTTTTTTTATCGGTAATATTCAATTTTCTTTAGTTCAAACAAGGTCAACCTTGTTCAACTTCATTTATTTTTCTTACTTAGGTGTTGTTCAACTTCGTTTATTTTTCTTCGTTATCCGAGTTAGCATGTGGCAGTTTTTAACAATGTAACTTTTATTAAGGTGACCGTTACATTAGGACGAGCAGCGGTAAAGTTACTTGTTACATGGGCTAGCATCGAGGAACTACATGTATTTACCATGGATAGCATCAAGTATTGCTGCTGTTAAGGTTGTAAATGACAATGTTGTATTTCTACACTGTGATTATTACCAAGTGCCTAAGCTTTTGTTTTAATCTTGGGCGATTTAGCTTGATCTAATGTTTATTATCTTTTGTTAATTGTAAAATGGTTTTAATTCACGCAAAACTTTCTTGTCAAGTCGTCATATCTTTGTTCTGTTTTTCCTCAAAGCTAAACAGTAACGGAGCGCGGCTGTTGACCTTATAACTTTCAATCGGCGGCATTGCTTGTTATTGAAGTCGTTCTGGCCTTCATTTGTAACTTCTTGCGTAGTTATCGAAGTGAAAGAGACGAAACTCAAAACTATTATAGTTTCTATTCATTTTAAAAATTTGAGTTTCGTTTCAGTTCCATAATTTATTTCTTATTGTATGTGACTATGCGCTTAATTAAAATAGGATTATTTCAACATTTAAGGTCGTGTACAATATCTACGCAACTAAATATGATATTAAAATTGCAGCGATATAGTGTAATCTGTATTTTACACGCATTAAGGAATCTGAGCTACATGCGGATATATCTTGCAGTATTGCTGATAAAATCAACAATGACATACCTATGATTTTAAATCGTCTTACTCGGACTCCTAGATAAATATAACACAAAGCGTAACGTTATAAATGACATTTGTATTATATATATAGTCAAATTCAACTCGATACGTAACACTTAATTAAATCTTTCTACTTATTGCTATCAGTATATAAATCCCCACAGTTCCAATTCGGGAACGATGCATGCATCTGCCCTTTGTAGATGTAACAGGAAAATTGTGCCGTCAAATGTTGTGGAAACAGGGATGGAAGAAAGCCGTTACGCGTTATATCTTCTAAAAACAGTTTTTTTCTGCTTTGTTTTTTTGAGTTTAAGGACCGTGTGTTGTAACAAAAACTATTAACGTCCGGTTCTGTGCAGAGGGCCACACACAGAACCACTCTTCCTTCTTTAGTCGCCTTTTTTGAATGGCCCGGGGAGTGCTGGGCTGGAAGCCTTGCTCTACTGCGTAAACGTTCTAAACCATAACTGTTCTACTTCCATTTATTAAGAAAAGCGTTATAAATTATACATAAAATTTATGAAAAATGCCAATCCATTAAACATAAAACACAAGGACGTTCTGCTAAACAGAAACTTACATCCTTTCCCAATCAACGGATTCTGAACGATGACAGAATTCTCTTTCAGCAAGTTATATACATTCAGAAATTGGTTCGCAAATAATTGCGACCGATTCCAATAAAGTTGCAAATTTTCAGTTTCATTTAACTATCAGCCATATAAATCTTAACAATTTTGTAAACAAATAATTACGCAGTCTTCGGTTTAGTCCATCCCTGAACACGATTGAATCAATCGATTGGTAAATCACGAACATCGTGAAAACACAACGTTTAGAGACTCAAATTAGAAGTAAAAACATAAATGAAATCAAGTTTCGGTGTTCAAACTTTCATTTTAAAAGGTGAAACGATTGATTGCATGTTGAACGATAGATACTCAGAAACTTGAGAACACGGCAGCAAACAAAAGTCAATTTGTCACTTAAGCAAAATCAGGATAAGCAATTGTTTTCTCTCAGTACCTGCAACTTTAAAAAAATTTATAATTGAAGCGCCTAGCAGCATTAGCATTACTAATGCTACTACGTTATGTTACCGCGTTGTGCTCACCGTAAGAGCATAATTTACTTTAGAATTTACCCAAATCGTGTTTTGCTAATTATTGTAAGAAATAGTTAACAATTTCATATAAATGCGTGTAAAATCAGAATTTTTATTACTGTGTCTGAAAATTAACCTAAAGAAGAATATTTTTCACAAGAGAGCAATTAGAACTAAGATCAACGGAAAAATGTAAGAAAGACATTAACAATCATGGTTATATTATTTAGAAATCATTGCAATGGTAAATTTGACAGGTATCATCAATAAATTTAACATGTTCATTGCCTAGCTTTTAATCAAATTATGGAGCATGTCTTGTTATGAAGTATATTAATCATGCTTTTCAAGAGTTTTTGAAAACGGATGAAACATATACATTTCTTATTGATTCCGGTGTTGTAGAAACGAAAAGAAAGCAATTCTACAGAAAGCAACAACAAAAGCATAATCAGTAGACCGGATTAATTAGTGAACACAAAGCCAAATTGCAAAAATGCGATGAATAATTATTTGGAAAACTGTGCAATAACTTTAATCAGACAACAATAATGTTAAATTTCTCACAGATTTTCTCACACTAAATAACCATGTGATAATTATGATCAAAGGCCTAAAATGCTAGGCTAAAAAAATATTCTGAACACGAAGTCATCGGTTCTGGACGTCACATGGTTAAGGGTTTTATTTCTGTGTAACTTCATTTTGTTGGGATTATGTACATGAACAAACAAAGAAACATTAACCATAATGTCAAATACAATGTACCATATGCTCAAATAATCTGCATTATTTTCCAATGCTGTCAAGAGCCTATTCATACTGAAACCCAAAAAAAGTTATTTTGATGCCGTGTGCTGCTAAAGAGCTATTGATTCGACACGCTTATATTCTAAGCAAAGGCAAGTAGTTGTTGTAAACTCCGAATTGATAATTATGTATGGATAACCCCTGCAGACTGTGGTAAAAGAAAAATAGATCTGCAGCGCAGAGTTAATGGGGTGAGTATAAAAAAGAGACTAAAGAGGGAGCGGTCTTTTGGGCTTTAATGGTTTTTGTTACTACACACGGTCCTTAACCCCAAAAACCCCATCACTATTAACAAGTATTGACTTGCTCTCTTGGAGATTGAGGTGGGTGGGTGGTGTTTGATTTTAAGGACCGTGTGTAGTAACAAAGACTATTACAGTCCGGTCCTGTGTAAGAAGGCCACCACACAACCGCTTTCCTTCTTTAGTCGCCTTTTAATACTCGCCCAGGGAGCCCTGGGGGCCTTGTTCCCCGGCTTGCAGGGGTAGCAGATTGAGGTAACGCAAGAGAATAGGTCTGCAGCTCAGAGCTTCTCGAGCTTCTCGAGTGAGTCGTAAAAGGCGACTAAAGAGGAAAGAGTCGGTTCTGTGGACTATAAAGTCCGTAATTGTCTTTGTTACTACACACAGTCCTTTAACACCGACGAGATAGAGTGAACAAGTAATACAGAGTATTGCAGGAGCTTCTTGCGTGCTGTCAGTGGCTCTCTTAGACATGTCACATGATTGAAAACGCACTGGTTTTTACCTTGACCACGATAGATTTACAACTACTGAACAAGTCTTTCAGTCCTTTACCCTTTAAATTAATAGAATTCGTCTATACAGCTTGGCGTTAGCAAACATGAAAAAGAAGCCAAAAATGTAGGCGCCTTCATTCAAAAACAAGCTTTTTTGAACTCAAATCCTGCTTTTTTCGTCTAGTCACACTGCAATGACTCCTTGACTATTACTACAGCTATAAAATAATTTTAAACTGTCAGTAATCTAAAAAACCGATGAAAGTATTGCAGTTTTTAATGCAATAATTGCCGCGCATTGAGATTGATATATTACTACCATCAACGTTCCGTTCCCTCTAAGGAGTCAACGGTTCCTGGCTCCTGAGCAAAAGTGAAACCATCTGCACAGCCTTTTTCAGTTCTGAGAATTCAAGAACGGGAACACGGGGGGGGGGAGGGAGATGGGCTCAACTAGTACTGCGCTACTGCATTTTCTTAAGATTCGCTGTAGCTGCTGCTAATTTTGATTTTTGTCAGTCCATCATGCGCCAGCTGCGCTACAAGCGACAAGCGCTGCAGCATGTTTGGAGATGCGCTGTGGCGCAGTAGCGCAGCTTAGAGGGAACATTGGCTACTAGGTCGAAACATGTGTGCAATATATGGCAACGTTAGCAGTGTGTTAGAAATATCGCCCAAGTGCATACTACAGCAAACAAGCAGGCAGTATAGACGAAGTTTAAAGATGTCACGTTTAATTTAGTTACTGTTGACGTTCTCAACATGTAATATACTTCCAGTGTGTCTAGCTTGCTTAGGCTCGTTCAAAGTCGCTAACGTTTATCATTCAGTTAACATATTGCTAGAAAAACCTAGAAGTTTATTACGGCTAGTTGCTAGACCTCGATTGAGTGCGATTTATGTGCGATTTAGTGACGTAGTCTGATTTAACAAAATTTTCTGTTGCTAGACCTCGATTTGAAGTGCGATTTAGCAATCTGCGAATTCATTTTTAAATCGCACATTTCTGCAATTTGAAGTGCAGCTTAACGGTCAAAACATCGGAACGTCAGTTACGTTTCAAGATTAAAATTTTCGCTAAATTATTGAACATTCACCACTATTGACACGTAATAACACAATTAGGGCCTTCCGGAACGCTCCTAAAGACCAGAGTTGAGTAATATTTTAGCGCATTTGCTAAATCGCACTCAAGCCGAGAAAAATTGTCGAGCAACCCAAAAATTTCAAATTTCAGTTTGAGTAATGTGCGATTTAGCATATTTTCAAGTCGAAGTCTAGCAACTAGCCGTTAGTGACTACAACATAGAAACTAGATAGAAACTCCAAAATGTTATAGCATTCGATAATAATAAGATAGAAGGCAGAGTGTGAAAATAATATAAACGTTAGACAAATTAGTAAACTAAGAAGCTGTCTTCAAAAGTTTAAAAACTTTGAGATTAAGGGGGATAAAAACAGTACAATCGTTCAACATCGGTAGTGCTGAAAATACAATGAATGTCTCTCGAAAATATTAAATCAAAAACTAACGCACACGGTATAGATTTGTTTTAAAATTCATAAGTTATTATGGAAGGGAAGGACATAAGATATTTTCGTTTCCAAGTACCACAGTGAAAGGAAAGACTAAAATAATATTCATAGTGTTATTAAGATTTCTCAACCAATATAATTTAAACTTTAAATCACCACATCCAAGTTGAATTTTTAAAATCATACATTGATTACCAATTACTGACTAAATTTTATTTTTTAAATCCCTCTATTATCTATTTCATTCAATTTTCATAGGATTTAAAAAGTAGTCAAGTTAGTTAGTGCAGGGCTTCCGTTAAGCTTTATCCCTGGCGTCCAGACGCCAGGACTGAAGGCGCTATGCCGCTTCGAGACGCCAAGATCCTCATTTTCTGGCATCACAGCCATATGAGCACTAACTTAGCATACCATGCATGTTAGTGCACAATTAATGCAACTACAGTGACGCCGAGATGTTGGAAATCTGGCGTTTGCAGACTCCTGGGTATGATTTTTAGGCGTCTGGATAAAATTTTCTGGCGTCATAGACGCCGCGATGCCAGTTAACGCAAGCCCTGCTTCAGTGAGATCGAGAAGCTTATGTAAAAGAGACAAGTTACATGTGCTACTATTCTAGCCTTATCAATTACCAGTGTCGGTAAAATCCAGAAAGACATCACGAGTTATTAAAATCAGTGTAAAAGAGATTAGGAGTTAAATAGCGGTATACGACACAGCAAGCGCAAACAAACGGTTCACGACCGCACACACCTCGAAACACATTACAGATGTATGTACACAAGTAGGCACAGAACTCACAAATACCATACACTCCCATCAAATAGTATTTATAATAATGGATTTAAACTTGAAACCAGTTTCATAGTCAGACGACTACGGTGTATATTGGGATCGAGATACACAAGGAGTCAAGCAATCTATAATTCTTAGTAACGGCCTATATGGATAGTAGTGGTTGCAGTAGTATCTTATATTTGCAGTCAACGCAATAATAACATAAATAATAATAAATAATGAATAAATAAAAAAGAATAAAATCATGGTCAATCGTTTCTAGAGAAAAAAACCTCATCTAGCTGGACACTAACTGACGATTTTTTCATCTGACAAACTACGGATATGGATAGAAAATAATCCAAGGGATAAAAGCTATAGATGTGGCCTCACACCTAAAAGTAAAACCTCAATAGGGTTAGCGAGCCGATATAATGAGTTATTAGAGCTGCGTGTGTTATCTCTATAACAGTACCTAACGATAGTATGCTGTCTAAAACCGACTATGTTAACTGTTAGAAGCCTCACATAAAAACCACACATTTTGAATTTGAATTTTCTTGTGTCGGTGTTCAACAACGTTCTCTAGACTACAGCGCAGCCAATGCTGAAGCTAAAAAATAGCTGAAAAGTCCAGTAGATGCAGCAATGTCTGACGAATAGAATTGTAAGCAAGGCGATTGGTTTTCATTCAACTGCAAGCCAGGCTGTTGACTAGAGTCATATGTATTTGTTTCTTATCGCTCAGCATCGACGGTCGCAACAGATCACACTGTAGGCCTGTCTCTATGAATCGACGTTCAGAACACAATGCGCTCAGCGCCGGCGTCGAATTCTAGACGTTCAGCTGTTACGGAGTTACGACAGCTGTGAAAGAGTGATGAATTCAGCAAGCTCATTTACATCTGATAGGAAAGTGGCCTGAGAGATACGCCACACAAAACTAAAGCCTCAAGATTGTTGCAACTCGCATCGCCATATAGATTCAAACCCCAACTCAAGATACTGGTACACAAGTACATCATCACTCACGTTTATCCAGCCCTATAAGCAATGTTTACAACAGGGTGGAAGCCCCCATTAAAACTATCGTACATCAAAGAACATTCATGCCAAATAAGCAATATCACATCGTCGCAATACAAGCACGTAAGCAGCAGACAAAATCACTAATAATAACACCATCAAGTAATCAAACGCACACGATACATGAAGCATGCAAACAATCGGTGTTCTAAGATTGGCAACATTGTCATTGGTCAGAAATGAGCAATCGTTTGACATACAGTTAGTTATATGTTATTTCGCATTATGTACTACCTATACTACCTACTACCTACAGTTACACGCGTCATTCGCCCTGTGGATCATACGAGTCATAGTCCCATGCATTAAAATGAGACTACAGTTATTATGACATCCTGTGTTCAAAGTAAAAAGAGCTTGACGTCACATTCGCAAGACTTAACATTTCTAATCAGATTTATATATCAATTCAATTTGAATAAGTGCTGCAGCGACAAATTAATTCATCAGAGTCATGCTACAATCCACAGCCAGTAAATTAAGCCTCAGGGATAACGATGAATATTCCGCAAATCATTATTTTCGAGTTCAACGCTTGAAAATTCAAACCCTTAATATTTCAATCCAATTTTAAAAATAGAATAACTACAATCACAAAGAATTGATTCTCATTTCAATCTTATATAATCTGCATTCTAACGTGTACAAATAAGCAAATTACAGCAAATTTAATACGGGTCTCCAAAATCGATGCTAAGTTGAAACGATACTCCAATAAGTCACTGTATGCAGACTAAAACTAAGTCTTTTAAGTCCATATTGACATCACCATATTTCGCTAACTTACAATTTATATACATTACTATATGACAGTTATTAAGCTGTCGAATCAGTGCTATTTTACACAGGGTTTCAATGGTGAGAAACAAAGGATATCGTGCAGGAACGATGATAAAAGAAAATTCAGGAAGAAATACAGGGTGAAGTGGATTAAAATTGAGTACATATGAGAATGCGGAACAAGTCAACGAGTGACATAAGAATAATCTTATGATTTTCTTACATTAACTCCAAAGTCGGCCTTTAAAATTTAAATAACCGTAACTTGACAAAAGTCATCACGTCATCGTTTAGTTTGATCTACACCACAGCGAGGCGCTGTGGTGTAGTGGTTAAGGCGCCGGACTTCGAGTCCAGAGGACCAGAGTTCAAGTCCCCGCGCCGGCAACCATGAAACCATGCGTTACAGATCCTTCAGCAAGGCTGTTAAACACAAAGTGTCGCTATCTGCTAACCCCATGCCAGATAATCATCTATCTGGTTGGCATAAGGAAGGGCATCCGGCCGTAAAAACCCAGCTCCAGCAGTCCTGATCAGGGCGGGCGAAAACGTGTAAAACTGTGTGAAAACATGGACATTAACAGATTACACGATAAAAAGGAGGTTAGTTTAGTTTAATGATCCTGAGTTTCAAACAACAAACTATAGGATTTTATAAATTCTTGCTTAGGAAGTTCGTACAAGTTATATTTTGAAACCCAATATGATTTGGTTCCAAAATCTAACTCCTACGAACTTACTAAGCAAGAATTTACAAAATCTTATAGTTCGTTGTTTGAAACTCAGCATCGTCAAACTAAATGTATTTTACACACCCTGGACTCAATTCTCAAAAGTATATTAAGCTTTTGAGAATTGAGTCCAGGGTGTGTGAAGTACACAAGGAAAACTAGAGACAGTTAGTAATCATCTCCTAAACATCACCCAAGGACCAATGCTGTGAAAAGATCCTACAGGGAATGTGCTCAGCATTGAAGTTCCACTCATGAACATGGCATAACCCAAACGTTAAAATCGCCTAAATTCCTCACTGGCTCTCTCTCACTGATCGCAGCACATACCATGCTCCACTCAACAAATATCAACCATGGCTGCTACAAGCATTGCACAATCAATGCCACAATGTGGCCGTACGACACCACATAGTAACGATTCTACTAGAATCAGGGCTCGGCCTGCATAGAGCCAAATCGCCAAATGGAGAAAGAAAGTCTGAACTGGCCCCAAAAAATTAACATTGTCAAAAGAATTTAGAAAAATTTTTGCAACAGATTTTTTCTGCAATACTAAATAGAGTTGCATTTCATCGACAAATGCCAATTTCTAGTTAAATATATTCAGTGAAGCCCACCGGTGTCACTGCGAAGTATTGAGCAATTGACTATATTGTATAAATTAAGTTATTTCAGTTACATGTATCCATGTGCACTGCAGTAGGCCTCGTCTATCTGATATTCCTGATGTCCGTTTGCAAAAAATTAAGCCAAAAGTATTTGGCGAAAAAAAATTTAACTGGCAAAAAAATGCATATTTTGGCACCAAAGTGGTGAATTTTTTTTAAAACCCCGGCTGAGCCCTGACTAGAATACCTGCAAATCAATACCAAATCAGCACCCCAATAATAGATAACAGCTGAGAAGAGCCTTGAGTAGAAGAGCCTAGAGTCAACTGGACTTGGATGACACGGCATCAATGAACTTATCATACAGAACATCGCTTGCAGCGCAAAAGTCCGACCCACCGAGATTAAACACATCGAGTAGATCGCGAGAAGGGGTGCCAACGCCGTTATTCGCCGACAAAACCCCGCCGCCTACTGACAATCCCATCTCATCCAATCCCGTCGCGTTCCCGGCGTCGCTCGCCCAATCGCGCGCGCCGGAAAAAGCGTCCATCCAATCGGTGATATCCATGCTATTATTTGCGATGTTATCGGACGTCGCGGTTGCCGTAGCGGCGACCGATTGGAACGGTCTGACATTAAGCAGCCCAGCGGTGTTACTAATCGCACTGTTTCGATCATTGAGCAGATCGTTAATATCGGCGCATGAATCCTGATCGTCGTGGATCCACTGATCCCCGCTGAAGCCGTCAGACCAATCCATGGAGCCGAGGTAGCCGGCAGGGGAATGGGCTCGATCCCCGGTCCCCCGCGAGGGGGAGCAGGGCCCCACGGCTGACATGAGGATGTCGAGCGACGGAAAGATGTTTGTCTGAGATGTCGACCGTTCAGTCAATGAAGCGAGAGGGGGATAATTAGACGGATCGGTCGGCGGAGGTGGACCATAGGCAGCGGAAGGGGATAGATCTGCGACGCACAGCAAGAATTTAACACTTGATCAGATAGCCTACGATCCATCAGACAACAAAATTGAACAAAGAATCCATTCCTGCTAATGCAGACAATATAAAATGCAACACTGCGATACAATTACTAATCTAATACCATCACCAGTAGTGAAATGATGTCAGCATCAATTGTACAGAAGATGATGAACTTGTTTCATAGTCTGACGAGCTTGTCTTTGCCATGCTGACAGAATCAAACAGAGTTCACAACTTAATGAATCAAGCCCAGAAGCCACTGATTATCTAAAAATGGCGTAAATGTAATATCAAATATTAATAACAAGAAAACGCTCACAAATAGACCAAATACAAAGACACAGTTGGTTGAAAACCGCCGCTGGATTCAAAAGTTAATAAGTTCAATTACACCGTTAAGTAAAAAAACCAAATATCACTGAGGTTCCCGATGATATCCCTGGACACCGAAACGGACTTTAAACTCATTATTATTATCATTATAATCCAGTTACCTCCGGATCTGAAGAGCGCATCCATCACGTCGTCCATGTTTCGCTCTCCTGTCTCAAACGAGCTTGTCGACGACCCGCCCGAATACCCCGAAGACCCGCCCGAATACCCCGACGACCCGACCGACCCGGTGGTAACCAAGCCGTTCACCAGGGGGACGGAAGCGGTGGGCGGAGAGGAGTAGAATGTGGCGGCTGCGGCGGAGAAGGTGGCGTGGGAGGGGCTGGAAGTGGCCACGGTGAGGGGTCGAGTGGCGGCGGCAAGTCCTGAAGGAAGGATGAGCATGCGGACACCACCATTGGCCACTGAACGACACAAAAATCACGCGTGCGTTAACATGATCAAGAAGTGTATGACATTATAAGAGCAGCTGCAGCAGCAGAGCCATATATAGTCTATCGACAGCAATAAATAGATCATTTGTTTATGCCAACGAATGTCAAGCAGCAGCACTAACCAAATACTAACCTTGCGCTAACCCTAACGCAGCCTAACCATCATCATCATCGTCTTCATCATTTACGTTTTACGTCAACTTTTCCATGCTGGCACAGGTTGGTCGTTTCCCACGATGAGATTCCTCCGCAACTCCCGATTCTTTGCCATCTCTCTATTCATGCCTCACTCCTTCATATCAACCCTAACTTGCTAACTTATCGTAATCCAGCCCAAAACCTTAAAAACTCAAAATCTGAAACAAGGATTATTTCATCGACGAGTCGGTACTGACACTGCCATCGAGTTAGAGACAATCAGTCTCCAGCACGAGTTAAGAGATAATCAGTCTCGAGCACGAGTTAGAGACAATCAGTCTCGAGCACGAGTTAGAGACAATCAGTCTCGAGCACGAGTTAGAGACAATCAGTCTCGAGCACGAGTTACAGACAATCAGTCTCGAGGACGGTGAGAAAAAAAAAAAAAAAAATAGAAAACAAAGCAGAACTTATGCATAAGAATTTACTTTCGATATATATATTCATTTTTGTAAAAGCACAAGTTATCAAATTTTCTAAAGAATGCGAACTCATCGCAAACAGCTTTTTTTACATGAAATCCAACTTCAAACATTGAACTAATCCCATCGTAGCCATCTTTGCAAGACATCTTGCAGCTACTCTTTGCTTAGCCTCCAAATGGTCATCGTTGTTTAAAAAGAACACAATGCATGTGTGTGAGTGTGCTTACCGCCAACACCATTAGCGATCGCAGGCACGGCGAAGCCAGCCGTCAGACTGCTTCCGTCTCCGAGCCGACCGAGCGCAGAGGGGCTCGGTTGCCATGGGCGACCGGCAGGCCCCACCGCCGCTGCCGCAGTGGCGGAGCTGAGCTGGAGCTTGGTGCGAAGCAGCTCCTCGTGAAACTGGCGCAGATTTCGCTCCAACTCCTCGATGTGCTGCTTTTGTTGAAGGACGATCTGCTGGGGGCTGATGACCAGGGGGGGTGGCGCCACCGCAGTGAGGTTTGAGTGAGGGGGGGATGAACAATTGGGGGGGAGAGTCTGGGTGATGGTTTGGGGCGCGGAAATACCAGGCACGGAAGGGGAGGACACCTGAAAATTTGAGGAATATATTTAGAACGCACTTCATGAATTCCTTGCACTTTTGAGAAATCCTACAAAAAGCATCCGACGATCTGACATTCAATTCGTGCATCTGACCACAGTACATGCATCGATTTCACGTTTCAAAAATTAAATACTCCTTTGTACGTATATATATACGTATATATGATTCTGTTTCGTAGTCTTATCACTGAAACATCTGCAGAATCTGTAAGCAAGGTCTTCCCAGAAACTAGGCTATACGATTTCATTCATATACACCAGTTATATATAGTGCTTTGTACAGAATTATTTCACTTTGATTCATACTGCAAGAAGAGCATTTAGACATTTTCCCAATTGACCTCAAAAAGAACATCATGCCATAAAACACGTTCCATCGGAAGCCGATTCCATAAAGAATACAACCAAATGGTCATTTCTATATTGGCCCATCATGCAAAGCTTTGGATGACATTTGACTATAGGATGACAATCCAACTAACATTTTAACTTCAGTTTCAGTTCTTAGTTCCATTTAAATAATTTACCAAAATGTCTATTACAATAGTGCAAAAATAATACTAAGAAGTCACCTGCTGCAGAATGTTTGGTGTTGTCACGGTGGTCTGTGAGCTCCGCGCGATGCCCCCCATCGCATCCCGCATCAGCTGGCTCTGCATCGCTGCTAGATCGAGCTGAATCACCCCCGTCCGTGACGTCACCACCCCGTTTCTCGCGCCATCCACACACCCGCTAAACGACTGGCTCCGTGCAAATACCACATTACCTTCCTGAATGCTAGTCGCACTCTTGCTTCCTACCACCGCCTCGTTGCTAACCATCGTCCCTGCCAGCTTGCCGGCCACGGCCTGGGTCACCACAACTGCATGGGATCCACCTCTCCGCTGGCTTCCGCTGGATTCGCAATCCATCGGCGTTTGGTTTCCCAATCTTCCCGTCTGACTGCCGTCAAACACCATCGAGAGCTGCCCACCGAGCGACATCGCGATGGGCGCATCACGCATCGCAGGCGGCGACAGTGGCTCTGACTTGAGCGCCGGAGATCCTCCCCCGGCCCCGCCGCCCCCGCTCCCGCCCCCCCCTGCTCCGCACCCCAAGCTCCCACCCTCTCCCACGGAAGCCGTCAAAGGGGCACCAGCGCCGTCCGGTCCAAAAATGTGCGCCAAGTGCGGCCCCAGTCTCTCGATGAGGTTTGCCTTGGGTCCGGAGCGCGGAAGTCTGAGCCGGCGACACTCTTCCTTCAGATCCGGCACTTTCATGTTTTCCAGCCTCGTAAGCACCCATGCAGGGGGTGCGACCGCGGGTGGCTTGGAGTCGGCCGCTGAGGTTGCGGAGGGCGTAGCGACCGGGCCAGTCTCAGAAGTCGAAGAACTCTGCACAAACCACGTCTGCGGCTCGATGGTCGGCACGACGACGACTGCCTTGGGAACAGTCGATGCTGCGGAGGTACCTTGCTGCTGCTGCTGCTGAATGAGCTGCAGCTGCTGCTGCTGGATGTACGCCTGCGTGCTCTTCTGCTGCAGCTCCAGCTGCCACTGCAGCAGCAGCTGCTGCTGCTCGAGCATTATGTGATACGGCGTCTCGACGACCGCGTCCTTCCTGCCCCCCCCGTGCTCCCCCCCCGCTGCCGACGAGTTATTCTGCTGGGGGGGTCGATACTCGTGGAACTTGAGCATGTTGAGCTTGCCATTGTTGGCTCGGCTCTTGGATTTCTTGCTGCGTGAGCGCGACGATACCCCGCCGCTTGCGCCGCCGGCCTGAGCCGGCGCGGCAGAGCCGGATGGTCCAGCAGCCGCGGCGGAAGCCGGATGAGCCTGAGCGCCGGATAAACAAGCAGCTGATCCGGATTGAGGAATGGATGCAATGGTCTGAGTAGCGACCACACTGACCAAACTTGTCAAAGACGCGAGTGATTTGGTTACTCCACCAGACGAAGCTGATATGGCTCCAGTGGTCACATGACTGGATGAAGATGTGATTGACGCATTACCAATTGATGCAAAGCAGCTTGAAGCCATGGCTCCACTGCCTGCGATAGCTGAACTGGATACAGCTACTGAAAACGGCAGACAAAATAACGGCTTTGCGCCGCAAGCGGTAATGGACGCAGGGACGAAACCCTGGGTCGCAGGAGAAAGATTTGACATTGGCCGAACCTCAAACACGCCAGCTGACAAGTCGCTGCTTCTACTCGCTTCAGAAGATTGCGAAGTCAGCAATGCCCCCTCAGTGAACCCAAACGTAACTCTTCTCCCGCTGCCGCCGGCTGTCGACATCAAAAGTCTAGTTATGTCGGGCGGCGGAGGAATCACGAATCCTCCTGACGCCACCGCACTAACCGACGCCTTCCCCCCCTGCTGCTGGGCGACGAGCCATGAAATATCCGGGGGGGTGGGGGGGCCCCCGCGCCCCGACCGGGGGGCCAACTGCTCCTCCGTGTCGTCGCACGGTGCAAAGCATTGCGGCGTGTCGGGCGCACAGAGCGACATCGGCGACAGCACGTGCGCTGGGAACGACGCGTCGTCGTCGCGCAAGTGCGCATCGAGCAACAGCTCGGAGAAATCCGGGGAGCTAAAGAGTTCCGCCGCACCCCCCGATGCTTGATGAAGGGGGGAACTAAACGAGTCGTGAAGGGGCGAGTCGGACAGGCCTCCGCCGCTGTCAAAACTGTCGCCAAGCTGCGTCAGCCATTCATCGTCGTCGGCGACGTTGGGGGAAAAGAGTGGAGGGCCGGAAAAGAAGAAGTGGCGACGGGCCGCAAGGTCGTCAACGTCCGATGTTTTTGTGAACTGAATCTTGCCCTCTGCGCGACGAAGCAAAACAATATTTAGGTGAATGAGCAGGCAGTAATGCTTTAATCTTCATTAATTTTTTATCTCCACTGTGCTCCGCCGCATGGAAAGTTTTAGCATTCAGCTATGCAGTTTTGCAGTACTGGCACGCTTCCTCAGTTACACAGCTACAAACAGGTTAGTTAACTCAGCTTTGTATAATTGCATTTTGTGTACTAGCAATGCTTCCAGCAGGCTGAAATTAGACCACAGTTAGCAAATGCAAGCCGACAGACTAAAAGTGAATTTACTTTTAATCCAATATGTCGCATTTTGAAAATAAAAATGCTCATCACTCATTTGACAAAAGTACTAGCTATCCATTGTAGCTTTGTTACTAAGGTCACTATGCATATTTCCTTCTTCACATGCGCTAAAACACATACAAAACAGGTTAATCATCACTATCTGAACTATCAACCAACTGCACTTAACAGCCGACTTACAACTGGTACGGACGAGCAAAATTCGACTACCTAAATTAAAAACACTCGCAGAAACACTATTTGTGCTGAGCCGTAGGGCACGCAGCGTTTGAGAGAGGGGGGCGGGGAGCGGGGAGGGGGGTGGGGCACCCACCGATGATGCTCTCCTTGACGAGGGGGTCGAGGTCGACTTGGAGAATGTTCTTGGAGACAAGCTCAAGAGGCCCAGGCCGACACGCAAGGTGTTCGTTGAGGTTGTCGTGGAGACGAGAACGCTTGAGCTGGCGCGCGCGGTCTTGCAGCGACCGGTCCACCTTTGTGTCTGCGCACAGGGGCAGCAGCAGGGGGTATAGCAGGGGAGCATGAAGGCAGCAGGGGGGGCATGGGGGCAGCAGGGGGGGCATGGGAGCATGCCTCGGTCCTGCAGGGACCAGTCCACCTTCGTGTCCGTGCACAGGGGCAGCAGTAGGGGGTTTAGCAGGAGGCATGGGGGTAGCAGGAGGGGCATGGGGGCAGCAGGGGGGGCATGGGGGCCACGCCTTGGTCCTGCAGGGACTGGTCCACCTTCGTGTCTGCATACAGCAGGGGCATAGGGGTAGGGGCACGAGAGCAACAGGGGGCGTAGCAGTGAGGCATAGCAGCGAGGTATGACAGCAAGGCGCAAGACAGCAGCAAGATGCATAGCAGCAGAAGGGGTATTTCAGTCTCTCTCATGGTTTCAGTCATATCACACGCAAATCAATTTGCATGAATCATCGACAGCAATGCACTGTGTTCTCACATTTGTTCCGTTGTCAACAAAGTGCTGGCGTACCTTCGAGGATGTAGCTGTTGATGAGACAGTCCCTCGGTGGTCTCTGACTCAGCTTTTGTCGCAGCATATCGCCCGTCTACACTCGCGCAACACCATTCCATATATTTAATTAAATTTAAAATACGGAATTACAATAACATTACTAACTAACTAACCTCTTTTTTATGTCGTCTAACCTGCTACTGTCTATGTTTTCACAAAGGTTTAGACGTTTGCGCCCTGATGAGGACTGCTGGAGCTGGGTTTTTGTGGCCTGATGCCCTAGTGACGCCAACCAAATAAATAATTACCTGGCACGGGATTAGCAGCTAGCGACACTTGTGTGCTAACAGCCTTGCTGAAGGACTGTAACGCATGGTTTCATAGTTACCGGTGCTGGGACTCGAACCCAGGTCCTCTGGACTCTTTGTCTAATGCCTTAACCACTACACCACAGCGCCTCGCTGTGGTTTAACATATATTGAATCTATATCTATCATAATACAGCAATCTATGGATGCATTCACAGAATTAGTCGGTACGACAACAATAAGAATAGCAATATTATTTTATATTACATTATGATATATAATATTATAGACAATATTATTTTCATTTGCTGCCGTCGTACAATTCTCTACACAATGGCAAATGGGGCAGAAATGGTATGGTCCTGCCCCTTCCTTTCAAGTCAGGCAATGCACAAGCACAACAATTTTATTGAACATCTCGTCGTAAATTCCACGGTAGCAAAATAGACTACAACCTTCCACACAGATTTTTTTGTGACCATTGACAGCCATGCATCATCCGCCCCTTCCCTAATTTTCGCATCATCCAACTATTTCACCAAAATATTTTTCTTTAAACCACCACTGATGTTTATTGACAATCTATATCTACTATTCCTTAGAGGTAAAATAATCTTTCACCCATCACAAGGTTTTAGCAACTCTGAATTTGCTCATCTACTTTTTGCACGACTCAACTAGATAACTAAAATGTTTGCCCGAGACTGCCACTGAGGACTAAGAGGCATAGTACCTAGCGTTTACAAGTGAAGCCTCGTTCACTCCACAAGCTGAAACCGTAGCGTATATTTCCAACAGCTCGGTTCAGTACTTCTATAGACCAAAATGGAATACCTTTGCTCGTTCCAAGTGTCGGCTCTGCTCGGCAAACGCTGGAGGCATCTTCAGCGCTAACAACGAGAAACAAATTCACTACAGGTTAACACTCATTGTAAAGATATGCATCATTTGCAAATGTCCAGGCATGTGCTGCGAATTACGTTTCGAGATATAGAATAATTATTATATTGTAACATCGTATATGCCTAGGCATGATGATGAATCATGCAACATTATAAATGCTACATTATGTTATATTTTTAATTATTATTATTATTATAATATTATTATATTTATATTAAATATATTTATCTTATGATGTTACATTATAAATCGTCACTCAAGCCCAGTTTCCATAGAACAAGTAGTTCACAAAATTTAGGCCACGTTACATAATCCATATTCACTAACATTTGACTAAATGAAATCGCTAGTATATCAGAATTGCAGAACAAAATGTCATGGGCGCTTATTTCAGAAATGATGAGCAGAAGTCCTAAACAGGATATATGATGAGCAGAATTACTTCTGTGAATATATGATGAGCAGAATTACTTCTGTGAATATATGATGAGCAGAATTACTTATGTGAATATATGATGAGCA